>QKQZ01016034.1:1731-12261 GCA_003595255.1 Solenopsis fugax | reverse complement strand
CATCGATCGGCATGTATTTCCGACGTCAATACGCCGCAAACACGATAAACCATTTCGCGATCCCAGCGCAAATTTAGCAAGCCACGAATATAGTCGATACAATACTCAATTTAATACCAAGGCAATTAAAGAATATCTCATTTGTAAAAATCTACACTGAGAGAAAAAATTTTAGTGGTGACAACTATAAGGGGACAACCATACAAATTTTGTTAATAGAATTAACATATATAGTTAAGTGAATATAGTTAATATTATAGTTATTGCAACTAAATTAATGGTTAAAAGAACTAAAAAGAAATAGTAAATAGTTGTAATATACTATATTATATAGTATACTACAACTATTTTTTATTAGTTCTCTTAACCATTAATTTAGTTGCAATAACTATAATATGATTCACTTAACTATATGTTAATTCTATTAACAAAATTTGTATGGTTGTCCCCTTATAGTTGCCACCACTACAATTTTTTCTCTCAATGTATGTGTAATGATTATTTCCTTACGAAGAAAAACAGCGAAAGAGCAAGACGGAGAGAGAGAAAAGAGAAAAAAAAAAAAGTTTTATACGATACAACGGATACATAGCAAGGATGAGTTTGCAAAAGGGCTTGCAAGCGCGGAAATGGACGATCGTAAAAACGGCGAATCGCTCATGCGAGCGGAGGCGCCGTTAAACGCGCTTTCGACGGCGAACGCGGGGGCGTTGGTTGTAAAATACAGTTTTAATTCGCGCCGCGCCCAGCTTTAATATGCACCGAAGCGCGTCGCGAACTCCATGCGTTCTCCAGAACGCGGATGCGACGCAGCGCGGCGGCGGAGGTCGCGGCGGGACCAGACGAGTTAGTTAAATTACAGAAATAAATCACGGGAGCATTGTCGCTCCCGACGCCATTTTACGATTTGACGGGAAATACTGTCGCGCGCGCGGATGCATCGAATGCGTTTTAGTACAATTAAGGTAGCGAAGATCACGATTATGCACATGTTAGGTGCATACTGCAGTTTCTCATCGAATTGCTGCAATGTGTTTAATCCTTCACCAATAATTAACTCATATGTTACAAGCCTTTTTGCAACCTGCTGCAAAAAGTACGATTTAATCAATCTTTGGCCTAAATCGTAGATTTTCGTATCATCTTTGAAAGTATCAAATTTATGAATTAAAGTAATTTAAAATATAAAAAATTATCGACTTATACTTATTTTATTAAAAATTTATTCAAAAAAGATTTAATAATTAATAAATATAATGATAAGGTACGGACATTGAAATAATACTGGCTTGAATTTATTTTTGCAATTGACATATTTTTAATCATATAAATTATTAATATTATTGTTATCACTTATTTGTCTTACCTTAACATCATTTATTGTAATAAAATTTGAAGTAATATGATTTAGAAAACTTGATACAGATTTAAAAAATATATCAATTTAATCTGTATAATAATTGCAAATATATATATATATATATATATACACACAATGAATGTAAAATATTTTAAAGTTTTTTTTTTTATGAAAATATAGAAATTTAATATAAAATTACATTATTACATATTATTAGCAACAAGTGGAATTATTATTAGCTATATAAGTTAATTAAAAATTAATATCAATTGTATCTCATTTTTTAAAGTTAGCACTCATAAAACAAGACGTAACCTGTTAAATTTTTGTCTGTATTAATATATATAATTTCTCATTTATTTCGTGTTTTTGTCACCAAATGTTATATTAAGTAAAAATATAAAAATATTGATGAAGTATGATTTAGGCGACTGGTATGACGCATTCAACAACTCTATTCGACATATTTTGGTATTTCTTCATTACGTATTCATTGGAAAGAACGATTTTGCTAAAATGTTCAAAAATTTAGATACAAATCTAAAGCTAAGATACAAATTAGATACAAATCTGAAAATAATTCTGTTGGACCATCAAAATTATTTATGAGGCTCAAGCTGGTTGCTAAAATGTCAAAACTTTTTGCAGCCTTGCTCATCATGTAACCCACCTTGAATCTCGCTTAATTATTTCGATAGTCCAACAAAATTATTTTCAGATCTGTCTCCCCATATATCCAGCCAAATTTTTCGATACTTCAGCGAAATCGTGTTCTTTCCGTGTTGAATTTAAGTGCTCAGGTGATTACTGCGAACGCGAACAGAGCGTTTTACACCTTTGCCGATTCGCCGATTGATTTAGAATGTACACAGGTCGACACTAATCTCGCTATTTGACGATGGTTTTCCGATGCACGTGTTCGCATTTTCGTGCTTTAACGGGAGTACGCGTAATGTACGAGGGCGGCGGCCGCGGTCGATCGCCGCTGGAGATCGCCGCGCGTTTGCCGACGGTTTGCCTGCTACGTGCATTCCGATTGCGTCCGTGTAAACGTGTAACACGCTCGATTAATCCACTCGGTGCCGCGCGCGCTGTTAACAACGTTACTACTGCGGTCTCTCTTCGATCCGTCGTTACTGGCGAGTAACTCGTGTCCAGTTTGATCAAACGACAAGAAGCGAATAACGCTCGAAATTTTTCTGAGATTTAACCTGTGTATGTTTGTGTGCAGCAATGACTTTCGCTTCCCTGCAAATATTTTAGCTGTAGCTACTATTATCACACGAAAACAATTCGCTTAAATGCCCTGAATACTAACTAATCGATTTACACTACCAGATTTACCCTACAGAAAATATGTTACTTATGTAGGGTAAATTGGGGTATTATGGTCATACGGAAAAGATGGCTGTAATCTGTAATTTCTCCAGTAATTGCTAAATAGTGCGTTTTTATAGTCATTCTGAAAGATAATCAATATTTACAATAATTTATATGCGTATACTATTCGAAATAATCTTATTCTGAATATTATATAATACTTTTACTTTTGACTACCTTCAAAGTTTTGCATGTATCCTCTAAAAGCTGCTATAACGTCGAATAAATTATTGTTAAGCTATCATAATCAACGTTACGTATATAATAAAGGAACCTAAATTTTAACGTGACTTATAATTTATTTAATTAAATACTTTTATTTTCACTATTTATTTAAATACACTATGAGCATCTTTTTCTTACAGTTCGGGCAAGATGGCTCACTTTATTTTTTCATACATTATTTTTCTTTAAATTATAGAAATCTGTTTCTTTTCTTTACTTTAAAAGAATTATAATTGTTATGTTATTATTGCAAAATCAGATTTTAATTTTTATGTTACTATTGCAATATTATAAATTATAACTAAGTTATGTATAATTATATATATATATATTTAAGATATATATATATTTATATATACGTGTTTATATTAAACATATAAAATTATAAGTTTTATTTATCACTTTAGAAAATGTTACATTCATTTTTAACATAAAACGTGTATAGCCAACTGTCCCATAATACTATGGCCATCTTTTCCTTAAAATTTTGATAAGATGGCCAATGCATGTTATAATATTTTGATAATATATTAAATTTCTAATAAGTGTTTTCTCTTTAAATTCAATAGTATTATTAACTTTAAGATTTAGTGAAGTGATATATCAAACATTATTAAAAAATATCAAAAATAAAAATGTGTCTTTTGCATTTTAAAAAACTATAGCCATCTTACCCGAGTTTACCCTATATATGAAGCATTTAAAGTTTAATTCGAGAGATACTCGTTTTATTTCAAAATCTGTTATTCCACTTGTTTATTTTCACACGAGAGGCAAATCCAATTTGTCACGGTTAAAATACATTCCGGTGGTATTTTTAATTAGTTTTATCTCGCGTCTCTCATTTATTATTAATTCTTCTGCCTTTATCGACCGACTCAAACGGGGATACTAATTGTAAGTGATAATCATCCCTTTAAACGTTCAGAGATTTCGTCCCAGATAAACATCGGGACTCTTCGATCGAGCCGCGAGATCGCGTGTTTCGAAAAACAACCCTATTCGAGGGGAGATCGATTCGCTGACTCGACGAGACTCCACTCTGTCCTCGTCGTATCGCGGCGATTCAATTTTAGATTGCGTCCTTACGACGGGGATAAAACTGACCGGAAGTCACTATTCATGGCGTGTGCTCCGAGGCATGTAGATCGCCTTTACGCGAGAAAATAATGAAGACAAATGCACCGCGAGAGCGCTAAAAGATAGATACGCGACGCAGTACCACCGTAATAAAGTTGTCTACGTTCGTCGACTGTCGGGCGTTGTTATTTCTCGTTTGATATATATATATATATATACATATATCTGGAATTAAAGGAGCGTTTGCGGTTCTCGGTTTCGCGCCGCGCCGCGCTGTTTTGCAGAGCGCTTTGCGTGTCATTAATTGACCAGATAATCCGCGGCAGTAAGTTACCGAATTTAATCAATTCAAAATAAAATTCACTACCGCGTAAATTAATAAAGTGAAAAAAAAAAATTAGATTTACGCGCGTCATTACGCGCGAGCACGTATGTAACGTGCGAATTATTGCTCTCCCGATACACACGAGCGATTGCGCGAATGATGTAGCGACCTGTTCCTTGATATTTTATAGCGACTTCGTGCGCAGTTAATTCAGCTACTTAGTCTCTGCGATTTGAATTAATCTGAGAGAATGAGATCTTCATTACGTAAATTAATAAAATAACGCTGTCGCACTCGGCACGCAAGCGGGAGCGCGGATTACGCGGACGGCGCGAAATTGCGGGTAATGCAAATGCAAAAGTATTGAAATAACGTTCACAGAACGGGGTACGAATGAAATAAAACCGGTAACCGCGTGTATCTTCGGCGGTGTCAGCTTGTACCGAGCCCCGCGCTCGGTCAGCGGGCGCATTGTGCGGAGAACTTCTATCTTTCGGTTTTCAATTTACTCGGGCGTTGTGGAAATGCATTCCGCGGCACGGCAGAAGAAGAAGTGCAGTTGCGCGTCTTCCATTAAAGAGAAAAATATAACGTTCGACCTGCCTATCTGTAAGGGTGGATACGCTCCGACACGGCTAACTTCGATACTATTCCGTACTTTGAGGGAAGGAAGTATGACTCGCGGGCGTCCATTGATTTCTCGCTAGATAAACAGTAATTAATAAAAATGAAAGCAGTCCGAGGAATTTTTCCAATTCATCACTTTGTGGGATGCGGTCTCACGCCCGTTCTACTTACGCGGAAAAATATTTCGTCGGATTGCTCCCCATTAATTTACCGAGCAACAAATCAGAGAAACGGGAACTTGTTCGAGACGGTTGTTATACGTAGAATTTTTTCTTTTTTTTTTTTTTATTTATTTATTTATCAGGGATGATTAAAATATTCCTTTCCCATTCCCGCGAAAACAGCCCTTTATTACACGTTACGACGCAGAATTTTGTAAAACAATGCATTGAGTAAGGAGAAATTAATTCAAGCTGCCCGCTGTTTTCAGAATTTTTGCCTGTATTCATATTTATGCGCATATTTAGAAGGCCCTTCTCGCATGCAGCTCTCATATAAAGAAATGTATCGCGTGTTCCATTTTTGGAAGCTACGGAGCTACCGGCGACGGAGAACCAATGTGCCAATGCCCGTCGCCTGTGTATTCGGCATTGTAAAAAGAGCTCGTGTCCTAAATTCTGGGTGGGAATCGCTGAACTGACGCGACGAAGGGACGAGCTATCGTACATCCGGTACGTTTTATCTCGCACAAACAACTGCGGATCGTCATTCTTTTTACCTTCGACGCTGAAAGCAGCTGTAGCTAAAACCGCATCACATGATTGCAATTTAATACCCGGTTTTCGAGCGCGAAAATATCGATGAACGAAACCAAAAAAATATGTATGGAAAAATGCTACGTAGATCCGATTACGACGTGAAAGAGTTGCTGCCGGTAATAATATAAATTCGAATAAAATTTAGCTGTAACTCTATACCTAAATATGTGGGAGAATGATTATTCGCTCATATTCTTTATTACTATATTGTTTTCTTGAAATTTTGTAGCAATTTTAGCATTATAATTATAATAGATAGTAATTATTGAAAAACAAAATGAAACAAATTATTTTCGGCTTTTCGTAAGATATTTTAATTATTTTCCGTAGACATATCCGTACTAACGTTAATCCTAGTGTGTTTCTGTGGGTGAATTTTCACCCAGGTGTTGATTCAAGTTTACTTAAAGATTCTAATACAAGTTTAATTCAAATACAGTTTGTGTTGTTAAAGTTTTGATAGTTTAAAATAAAATTTAATAAAATGTTTTACATTAAAATAGTATTAGTTCAGTTATTCTAATCTTGCAACTTATAAAGTAGAAGAAAATCTAAAAAAATTCTTAATCGTGTGAGCGAATTTTCACCTAGAATAATATTAATATTAAAAAAGTGTGAGTAACACTCTAGGTTTAAAATATAATACAAGTAAAATTTATAGATTGTCGTAAAAACATCTGGATTCTTCCAATGTCTTTTAATAGAATTTTTCCCCTGAAGATTTATTGGTTATTACTCTAAAGTTTTTCACTTGGTTGGAATCGAATTGAACTGTGATGGAAGCCGAGATTTAAAAACACGAAGAAAACACGTCGGGGAAACAATCCGTTCAATAGAAATGAGACGCCTCATTGATAAAATTCTACGAATGTCAGCAAATAACACCATCGTTTGATTCGATCCGGGAGAATGGAAGAAAAGTGAAAGACGTCAAGAACAGAGACCGCACCGTTTTCAAGTTTGAAGAAGCTTCTTCAGACCACTTGCACGTTGCGGGCCTTTCTTCCAGTAGTTCTGAAACAATTTAAGTACCGTCTCGGGTCTGTCCAAGAGTTTCTTGACTGTCGAACCTAAGTGCAAATAGACATCTCGAAAAGTTGGTGAATACTGGCTCTTGACTTAAGCGATCTCGAGAGGCGAAATTTCGAAAAATAAGTTTGCCTTCTGCGTCTCGATATTTAATAAGTTCCATTGCGAATTAGTCCTCAGAACGGCGGCGTGAAACGATAGCTACATTGTACTTAAAAAGCGCCAAGCTAAATCGTAAATCTTTGGAAGGAGACGGAAGCTACAAGCGCGCCAGTCTATTGCGAATGACATAATTACTGTTAAGCGACTGATGCGATATCAGACTTAGGGATACGTTAGAAATACACGTTAACAGTGCGGTTGCCTAGAGGGACGTCTTAGCGAACAGTCATCGATAATTACACTCCATCTTTGCCTTGTCGAGAAGTCGATATCGAGGCAAATTGGCAGAATAATTAAGTGTGTGATAGAACAGGTCGATCTTGAATGCTACGAATTAATATCTCGATCCTGGCTCCGTACCAGTTTCCATCGATCCATCAGGGATCTCGAATCAAGCAGGACCGGATCTGGCATGTTCGAGCCACAATACGATTTTACAGAGATGCACGAAACGTGGTTTGCATCCAAAATAGCCTCCTCTCTCTCTCTCTCTCTCTCTCTCTCTCTCTCTCTCTCTCTCTTTCTCTTCGAGCAATACGATTTCGAGTAAGAGCCATTGTCACTGAGTTCGATTTCGCAAAAGGATGTCAGATATCGGGTTCGTAATATCAGGGGCAAGCAAAGCAGACATTTGTCTATATCGGTATTTGTTTATTAATTGCTTCCTCTCTCTAGGTTACTTTCGAATAAACTGTTCTTTAGAAAGCTCAATTTAACATAATCGAATCGTGGCTTTTAATGCTTCTCTTCTAACATTGTGATCACTCATAACCGCAATGCCGGTATTTATTAATTTGAGAAGACAGGTGGAATACCCAATTTGATTCTTAAAGGTTTGACTAATAGCCGTGTATTTGCAATTTAATTACAGTACATTCCGTGAATCTCGATAATGACTGGAACGAGACTGTTCGACGTGGCCGTCGAAGAGAATGCGAGTACGTTACTTTTTTATTTTAATGCTTACACAAAAGGGGCTGGTCAACGGTAACCGCCCCTTCGTGATGCAAGTCTTTTTCCTCGAATCCTTTAAATCCATCTCATCGAATGATTCCATTTGCGTAGCTATAACTTCGGACGGTACCATGAATTCCGAGCGCGCGGCATCGGATTCGTTTGCATAATTATGGCTCGAGTGCGGCTGTATCGTCGACTCGAGGCTTTGCGATATTAACATTGCAAGTGCATGATGCGAATTGTATTATTAATTAATCAACTTGGATCTCTTTCGATCCCTTGAGATTCCTTCGACCGTTTCGTAATCCGAAGGGAAAAAAAAAGTAATAAATCGTTCCTTATAATCGCGTTCTCTCTATTTTTATAGATTAATTGGTACCGGATATAAAAATCCTCTGACGTAGATAAGAATAAAAATGTAACGACGATGAGAACTGTCAGAAATAATCTCTATGTACATTCGTAGAGTTAAAAATATCAAGGGAAAATGGTTAAACATCCACCCCTGATATCAATTATAACGGATATCGAATTCCAATAAGTGTTCCATAACATTGCATTAGCACGACACTCCGAATAATCTTTCTTGTTATTTTAATTAAGAAATTCACGCAGGTGTCTTCGGCTGTTCTTCATTAATCGATGGTATCTGTCACTAATACAATTTTCTCGTGTAACACAGACAATTCATCGATAATTCATAACGGTGCCGAATGTATATACCAAGCGGAATTTCCCGTGGGAAAGAATTACAGCCTCATATCGGCGGGATAATATCGCTCTCGCAAGAGGCAATATTCGCGATGATCCTTTCGCGAAAACCCTTTTCTCGCGAGCGCAACGGTTCCTAGCAAATCTTGTTTGCCGAGAGTTCGAGAAGGAGAATGAGTAAATGGTGGTGGCGGCAGCAGTAGCAGCAGCGCGTCGAGATGCGTGTGCGATCGATGCCACTCTGTAGACGACAGTGAAACATCGAGGGAAGGAGCTTCTAACGGCCGAGTTCCGCTGTTTTGCTAATTATCCAAGGCTCACCCAGTCTCATTGCTCGAGCACGGACCCTCCCTACCGTCTGTTCGTCTCCTCTTTCTCTCTTATCCTTCCTTGTCGCGGAGCCCAGGAGCTGTCGTCTCGATGTTATTCTGGCTCGTACCGGGCCGCCACCTCTTCCTCGTCCACCTCCTTCGCGCGCATCATTGTATCGCGCCCCCGTCACGAGAAACGATCATTAGTCAAGGACCTCTCGCGAGCAGCCACCCCATTCTCAGGACACTATCGATCAGCGCGCCGAAACAGGTGTGACTCGCTTCTCCCGATCGAGCGTCGCGTCCGCGTCGCCGTGCGTCCGATTTATCTAGACGAAGAACGAGAACGATGATTAACGAACCCCCGGACCTGCAACGACTGACGCTTTAAGGGGGTGTTCCTATGTGACGGCCCGTTTTCAAAGGCGATTTTTAAGAATTAATTTTAAGTAAATGATTAGACCTACAGATTTAATGTTTTATACTTACATTTATTCATCTTTGAAGAAGCATCTCAATTTTTTTCAAAGCTTTTTATTAAAAATTATGGCAAGTACAAATTATTGAAGAAAGTATAATTTTAAAATTCTCCTCCATCGGGCGCCACGATTGCTACCGTCCTGATCATCTGAATTACATAATTTTTTTTTATTTTGTTCCTAATGAATGTGGCTATCGCGTGAACTAAAAGAAATTAATTCGAAAAAAAATTGACGGCACTTAAAGTGTAAGACTCTGATTTTTACTATAAAATTTTAACATTTCGCAGTCCGAAAAAAATAGTTATTTTAAAGATATCAAAAAGATCCTAGTTCACACGATAGCCACACATGTGCACTACATTTGTGTCAAATTTCAAATCGGTCCAGTAGCTTTTGAGAAATCATGGCGTCCGATTTGAAAAATGTCGTTTTGAGAAAAATTATTTATTTGCCATAATTTTTAATAAAAAGCTTTGAAAAAAATGGAGATGCTTCTTCAAAGATGAATAAATGTAAATATAAAACATTAAATCTGTAGGTCTAACTTTACTTAAAATTAATTCTTAAAAATCGCCTTTGAAAACGGGCCGTCACATAGGAACACCCCCTTAATATACTTGTTGTGTATCTTATCGCTTCTCCGCGCAGGGGATTTAATTGTGTTAAGTGGAAGAGGCGTGTTTGTATATAATTTTGCGGACTCGGCAATTTTTTGAACGGAAAGTGCAGCGCTCTCAATTGCGTGACGGAAATCGTGCGTTCATAGAATTGCAAAAGAATCGAGCGGGTCTTATTCGAGCAAAATATAAAGCGTGAAGAAAAGATAAGAAAAGAATGATAAACTTTCTGGACGTGCTCTCCATAAAGCACGTGTCACAGCATGGCTCAACAGTTCGACTGGTTATTTCTAGATCATACGCGTCGAAGACGATAGTTCTATAGTACAAATCGCCAAGGCGAAACCAACGGAAATTATTCACAAGTCTGGTCGCGCCGGAAATTCAACCGGGGGTTGAGGCAAGGGTTCGAACGGAATTTTCGAGTGGCGTTCTCCGTCCCCTCTGTCCGCGGGGCGCCTCTCTCTCTCTCTCTCTCTCTCTCTCTCTCTCTCTCTCTCTCTCTC
>QKQZ01016018.1:0-44805 GCA_003595255.1 Solenopsis fugax | reverse complement strand
ATTATAAAGAAAAAGAGCGGCTCGCCTGCGACCGGGAAAGTTTTCGATTTGTCGCTATTACCGGCAATCGTGGTACGTAAGAAACGGTAGAAACGTGTAATATGGAAGTTGAGGCTTGATAGCCGGGTATGTGACTGTCTTGGATAATTTTCGAGAATTTCTGATGGATAGTAGTGATGGTGCGCGTATTTAGTCACGGTATCATAATGTAAAGTCGTCATCACTCGATACCAGTGGTTGGCGGGATGCACCACCAATCAACAGGTTGTTGTACGGTATTTACCGCGCGCGACGTTTGCGATTTGAGGGATTAAACGAGCTCCGGCCTTGTTGTTCTCGCCCTGATCGCCATCGCGACTATAATAACTGCGACAGAGATAAAGAAACCGACCGGGGGCCGAGGGAGAAGAGATCGAGGCCTGATACTGAGCAAAGTGTCATGTTTCTGGCTGCTCACTTAGGAACACTGAATGCAGCAGCCACATCCGGTCTATTCAGGCCCATTCACGACCTCGTCGGTCTCAATGGCGTAGGCGGAGCCCCGGACAAGGAGTTGGTACCCCATTACAAATGAACGCGCGCGGCGCCCCCGCTAACCCTCCCGTTATCCGCGCGCCCGAGAGAGAGAGAGAGAGAGAGAAAGAGAGCAGGAGGTTTATGAGTGTGCGTGTGCCTACGCACATTGTACCGCGTTCCCTCCTGCGGGAACCATTGGCGACAAATCGATCCATTCACGTCCGAAACGTCATTCAGCGGGCTCGTGTTGTCGCTCGTAAACGGGTTTCGACCAAAATACCAGCATTTTCATCGAGATTAACGCGCCCTTTCTACCGATTGTCAACGACAATGCCGTGCTTACTCGCTACGGATGGCGACTCCTTCGTTGAACGCGAGGAAGTTGACGCGAGGCCTGTATCGGATTGATTGACGAGGGAATGATGAAGTGCCTCTTCGCGTCAGCGCGTTTCTTGGGCTGACTATGAAGTCGCTGCCTTGCGAAAACGTCTGTCAATTTGGAGGAGGGGGGGGAATCAAATTGCGCTAACATTTCCCTAAAAGGTCTGCTACCTGTTGGAATATGCAAAAATATAGGGAAACAAGCTGCGCTTATACTCACTTTGTATACTTTTCAGACCTTCCTAATTTTTACAAGAAAAATTAATGAAATATGTGTTCAACAAAATATTCTTTTTTTTTTTTAATTAAATATTTCACGAGTAGAAGATACATTTTTTCTATTTTGCCGTCATTTTATTTGGAGTGTTTTCTTCCGTTTCAGGCCGCATTCTTTATGATATACCCTGTAAGGTATGCCGAGATCATTCTTCGGGAAAGCATTACGGCATATTTGCCTGCGACGGATGTGCCGGTTTCTTCAAACGGTCGATTAGAAGGAATCGCCAGTACGTGTGCAAGGCGAAGTCCGAGGGGGGTTGTATGGTGGACAAGACGCATCGGAATCAATGTCGTGCCTGCCGATTGGCAAAATGCATTCAGGCCGGCATGAACAAAGACGGTAATTGAGGCGCCAGTGCTGTTTCCTTCTCGCCGTTCCTTAAAATGCTCTTTTAATTAATCTTTTTTATAAAAACAGAACAGTTATTATACTTTTCGTTATCGTCCGCTTCCCTTCGCTTGCTCGTGTAATTCCAAATTTTTACAATAAGCGAAAAAAAAACCACATCGCTTTCTTTATAGCTGTGCAACACGAACGAGGCCCTCGGAACTCGACACTTCGTAGACAAATGGCACTGTACTTTAAGGAACCTGAAATTATGAATAGCATGGTAGCACCGCCGCCAACGGCTTTAGATCTTGTTCTGCCTAAAGCGCCATCGGAACCACGCGTCTCTGTGCCTGGACCATCACCCCATCCTTCTCTTCCGCATCCAGCGTATTGTAACGCATTGACAGTGTCAAAAGTACGTCTGTAATATATCTAGTGCAATGTGTTAATTTTTTTTTAAGTTTTTTATGAAGAATTTATATATGTACATCTTCTAAACGATTTCATAGAATCTATATAATTTTTGTTATAGAATCTGAATGTTTTTTTATCAAATAAACATTATTTTTATGGAAGCGAGGAAAGTCAAGGAATTCATTTTCAACAGCGGCGAAACGTTGGATGTTATTATCTATTCCAGATACCATCGAATATCCCGAATCTGCAGTTGCCGTTTATACCCTCGATCAACCCTGAGGCTATATGCGAGCAGGCAGCGAGATTACTCTTTCTAAACGTGCACTGGGCGCGAGATTTGGTATCGGGAACGAGTCTCATAATGGAGGACCAGTTGACGTTGCTCGAGTCATCGTGGCGCGAGCTTTTCCTGCTAGCTGCTGCACAAATGATACCGACTCTAGACCCTACGCCCTTATTACCACCGAGTATACTACCGCAGAGTATCAGCCTCATGATTGAGGTGAACCGTTTCCGCGAGACCCTGGCCGGCTTCCATGCGATGAACCTAGATCAACACGAGTTCGCCTGCATCAGAGCGATAGTGCTCTTCAAAGCAGGTCTAGACAGTGAACCGGTATCCAGCAGTAGGAGCACCAGTAGTAACTCACCTAGTCCCGGAAGTCGGCTCAGAGATGCAGTTGGCGTCGCCCGGCTTATGGACAGCGCTCAATTGGCTTTAGGACAACGACTCAGCGGGGCGTCGTACGGTACCCTCAGGCTTAACAAGCTGCTACTGCTATTACCTACTCTGCGCTCAGTATCTGCACACGCTATCGAGGAGCTTTTCTTCAGAACAACTATTGGCGTGATCCCGATCGAGAGGATCATTTGCGACGTGTACAAAGCATCTTAATGCAACAGACCCGTCCCGACAAAGCAATATGAAACTTGAAGAAAGCATTTACTTGTTATGTTTTTGTTCTAGCTTAAGATTTTTTTAAATATTCAATATTAATTCTTTCTTATATAAATAAAATATCAAGTACTTTATTTATATAAGAGACATTTTTTGATAAGGATTTAGAAGGCTACCCAAATCCAATTCCGATAAAGTTTTACAAATGCGTAATAGTAAATAAATGTAATCGAATTCATAAAGAAATTGTAGAAATGCTTAGTTTTCGAAATATTCAAATTTTATTTATTGGGCATAATTAACATTTTTTTAAGATTTTGATATAAAAAAGTAATTATTTTTGCACATTGTGTATTATATGATTTATTATATAATACTTTATCCATATGTATAATTTCTCAATATAATACTAATATACTAATAATATAAAATATGCTAAAATTCTAAAAAAATGTTAATTAAGCCCTTACAAATAAAATTTAAATATTTCGAAAATTAAGCATTTCCTCAATTCTTCTATGAATTCGACTACATTTAATTACTGTTATTCATCTATAAAAATTCATTGAAATCGGATTTGAATAGCCTTCCCAAGTTGAGCACTCTTATTTAAAAAAAAAAAAAAGAAAAAAGAAAAAAAATATATATATATATTTGAAATCATTTTTATTTTAGCCATTCGCTTAATTTAAATAATTTCATTTTATTCTTTTCATGATTACACAAGAAAAAACGTAAAATATTCTATTTTAATTTTATTCTAACGTGCTGATATAAAATGCGACAAATTGCAATAATTTTACAATTCTATTACAGAATTTTTATTTATTTAATATTCACTTATAGCGAATTCGATTGGCAGTATATATATAATATAATAAAGGCTATTGCACATATACACATTAAAATTATATATACATATGTATATGTACATACACATACATATATGTACATATTGTATATACATATAAATTCAATTAATTAAAATTGTTAATAATTTTAGTTCTTAAAATCTAAATATGGCATACTCTTTTTTAAACAGGCCTCATTTTCACACAGAAAATGTTTTTTTGTCGAAATAATAGTTTAAAAAAAACATTTTTTGTTTAAACTTTATTGCTTATAACTTTTTTATTAATAAGCATGCCTATATTTTCTAGGTACCGTTACATTCCTTACTGTCTGCCGTTTCGATTGAAAAATTGTTAAAATATGTTTATTTTTATAAATGTTCTAAGCAATCAAAGTTGGCTTGGATATGTCATACCGGGTGTGGTGCATACAGTTGTACGACAAAAGATGGAATGGATTTTAAGGATTAATTACATAATTATATATAAAAATTTATATAAATAATTTGGACTCGTCCGATGTATAACTAAAACCATCACAACAGTTTAGTTAAATATATATATATTGAACATTTAATTAATTAAAATTAATATCTTCGCTTTCTCTCTTTATTTATATATTATTTTAGATATTATAACAAGCCTTAATCTGAATAATGTGTATTGTATATCCAACACCTACATATTAGTACGTCCAATTGAATTCGTTATTAAAAAGAAATTACATAATCGAGGCACGACAATTGTAAAAAAGACATATGCAAAGTATTAGTGTAAAAATGGAATGATCATGATAAGTTTAAATTTTAATAGGTAGAGACAAGGTAAATGTTATGTTTTCTGAGGAGATGTGCAAAAGAAATGTGTATAAAATGTTTCAAAAATAAAATGTTTCGATGGAAATAATGTATTGAAAACTAAAGAACACATGTAAATACAATTGTAAAAACGATGTAACTTCGTTACATTCCAACTATCTAATTAAGATAAATAAGTGAATTGTAGAATATCTTATTGCAACGCACATGTCAAAAGCGTGTGTATAAATATAATTCAAGATATGTAAATAAAATGTTATACATCTTCAATACTTCTCTCTTGATATTTTCCCTGATATATCATTCATCCTGAAGTCATTTTACGTATTTACTAGTATCCAAATAATAGCGCGAGATAATTATTGTGGATATATTTGTCTACCCTTATGAAAATCTAGAGAGAAAAGATAAAGATCTACCTTCCATTTATTATGAAAGCGAAGGAAAGCAAAGGGATTATATTCGAATACCTGGTCGTCGGGATCGACAGAAGACGCATTTCACGATTTCATGGTACATTTGACGTATAATCGCGACACAAAGAAATACTGTGCCGCGCTCCGACGGCGCTGTCAGTACATTTTGTATATTTCTTACCTCAACCTTAAGCCAACGTGTAATTATTTGCCCGAACGGACCAAATTAAGCCGACATCTATCAACAAAGCCCATGTCGACATCTTTGTCAACAGCCGACATGCTTCCGTTAAAAGATTGTAAGGTTATTTTTAAGATTTGATTTTCTTTTCACGATCTTTTGTTACATCGTCTTTTCTCGTCAAACTTCTGTCGGCCGTTTGACATTGCTATTCCATTCTAATTTTACGCAAACATCGAGAGAAGTTTCGGATAACTAAATTTAAGACGCTGCTCAGCTTCTAACGTAACTAATTGCATGTAGCGTCGTATATTTTTGTATTAATTTTGATATTTGTAAAAGAAAATCACCAATAATGACACTTTGTTTTTGGGTAATATTTCTTAAACAAAAGCTCAAAATAAAATTTTGAAAACATGAAAACAAACTAGAAAATGTCTTCAGATAATAGTTTTTATAATACTATTTCTTATTTTGAGAAAATCGTGCAAACTTATTTTCCTTTTTCAAGAATTTGTTTTCATTTTTTAAATTACTTAAGTAAATCATATTTTTATCAGTAGTAATATAGTGCACTGTTCAGTTTCCAAGAAATAAAGGGATGTCGCTTTAGGAAGACTACGTCAGTATTAGCGATTTTCTTCTTATAGGATCGCTTTTCACAAAGGTTTGCCCATTTTTTGGTGTATCCTCAAATTATCCTATAAATTAAACAACTAAATAGAATTTGTGTGAAACAAAATCTAAATAGAATTTATCAGTTGGCATTTATATTGCGATATGCTTGAGAAGCGTGAAAGAATATTCTCACGAAGTTGAAAGATGCGGGAATAATATCAGCGCTCACGGTTCAATCGTACCTGAGCGTCTCTCGTTACTCGCATGAGCGAACTCTCGAATGTTGCCACTTACTGGCACCAGTACTTCCTTGTGCCAAATATGTTTATGTCGATACATATTCTCACCCTCTTGCTCAAATTGCCAGCATAAAAGTTTAAACACATCCGAAAATATTAATAATGTGTGAGAAACACGCAAACTACTTGGGAAATTACTATAATTTTATAAATCAGTTTCCCAAACTTATGTGGATCGAAATTCAATTTTTGAAACGGCGAACATTTGCGATCCACCTAGTTTTAATATGGATGATAAAAAAGCAGAGAGAATAAATTGAACATTTATTTATATCACCTACTTTTTAATTGTTTATTGAATATAATTTTATAAATCTAGATATTTCTCAAAATATAAGATTTGAAGGTTTGAAGAATGCGCTTATGTTCTATTTGTATAATATTTATTATTGATAATATTTTTTACTTTGCATCAAAACGAATTATTTTCAGATGCAAAAAGTTTAATAATCGTTTAAGAGTTTACTTTAAAATTTGGTTTTAATTTTTATCATAGCTAAAAAATATTTTACAACTTTGAAAATCCCCATTATAAATTATTTACGCGATTGTTTAAATTTAATTTTCTATTTATTTCTTGCTTCTAATAAAATAATTTACATTCTCCTGTAACATTTCGGTCTTCTTTTAAAACATGAAGATCCTCAATATATTAAGAAGTCAACTTTTATTCGAGTAAATTTTCTGCTGAACTTTTATACTTATTATATTTGTACATTCCGAAAAAATCTGCAAATGAAAGCGTTGGAGAATGTAACTGTCAGTTTAGCTACGACTTTCACCAATAGTATCGAGGTGGAATGTTTACCTGGCTTAATTCGACAGGCGATTCTACCGACTGCTTTTCGGCCCGAACTAGTTTTCGAAGGATTTGACAGCCGGTTGAACGCTTGGCCGGCTACTGTTTAATTCAAGGTTGACCATCCGAACAATCGGTTCGCCGAGCAAGTTTCACAATTATCTTTTCTTTTTGTATTTTAGGGAGGTCAAGGTCCTCTATAAGGACTATAGCATCACTGGATTAAGTTTCTTGTATTTTAATTAATTTTTGGTTGATTCTTACAGAACATGTCATTAAAATTTTTATTAATTTCCACAAAATTTATATTAAAATTGTGAAGAAACTTTAATCAGTATTTTTCAGAGATTTTTGAGACAGTCATCTATATAAATTTTATCTTCCAATTAATACCGCGAAGATAATACATGGAAAGAACAATTTTAATAATGAAATACATATCTTAAAATAATTATGTTGAACCATTTAAAAAATTGTATCAGATGCTTGACTTGATTGTTAGAATGTCAAAATTGCAGCAACATTACCATACTTGAGGCATTTTACACAATTATTTTGATGGCTCAACATAAAATTATTTTCTGATATGTATCTAGCTAAATTCTTAGATGCTGCGGCAAATTTGTTTTTTACGCGTATAAATATCTTTGAATAATAATGTAAGCAGTGCTTCTTAAATTCAAAAATAATAAATTTGACAATTTACACAAATCGTTAAGCTCTTCGAGAGCGACGAGGGATACATGTATCACTTAAGAGAAATGGAGAGGAGCGATATCGCAGCACCCAATTAACATCTCGATTTAATAAAGCTCTCGAGCCGCCGTATGTTACCATTTCCCGCACCAAGTATCTACCAACTAAAGAAAGAAAGAAAGACAGAGAGGGAGAGAACCCGCTTATCCTCCCTGCACCCCTGAAGCCTATTCTCGTAATCGAGGAGGCCAACGCTCTTCAGCAAGTAACACTGTAACGTTTCCGGGCGAGTGAATAATAATCCCGGGACTTCTGAACAATGACGAGCCACTCCAGTGGCAACAATGACGATAACAGAGAGGCGGCATTATAACGTCACAGGTCTATAGCCTGGAGCTGTGGAATTCCTCTGGTTAAAATTGAAGCTGTTCCATGGTGCACATGGACAGTACTCACATGTAGATATGTAAAACAACACAAAGAACAATGATTTTAATGTGTCTTATGAATTTATGCGTCCTCAATCAGCGTCTCAAAACTTCTACAGATAATTTATCTGTTTTCATTTTAATAATCCTATAATTTATATAATATTTTTGAAGAATTACATAGTAAAATAAAAATAAAAATCTATGATTTGGGACATAAACACATTCCAAAATTGTAAGAATTTAGCAGTTTATAATGGTTTGTATGAAATTTTGTGAGGATTATTGACGATTCTCCAACTGACCATGCGTGTGCACATATCAATTTGTGTGCTTAGTGGTTCCCACCGCAGTGAGGTATTGAACAACACCTTACCACTCCGGTCGCGCCGCGATGAAAACACACGGCACAGTTCGAGAACGCGTACGGCTCATTCCGGAGAACAATGCCGGAAATAATAACGCCGATCTCCCGATCGTTCGCCTCCACCGATCTCGGTATATATCGTATCGTATAAGTAACAGTAACAAAACGCGATCGAACACAATAGGGCGACGATGTAATTGCGCCCCACGGTGGCGACTGGTACTCATATGTACAAAGGGCACTCGACTATATGTTACAATCTCGATTTCGTCGCCGATCCTCGAAGGCCAGAGACGGCAACAGAAAGCGGAGAAAGACAGAGAACAAGAGAGAGAAAAAGAGACAGAGAGAGAGAGAGAGAGAGAGAGAGAGAGAGAGAGAGAAAGAGAGAGAGAGAGAGAGAAAGAGAAAAGTGCGGAGAGGCCGCGTCAATGCCGCTCAAGTGACCTCTTACGAATTGCGCTTTGCTTTGTACACTATTGTCGGCTTTGTTTTGAGGTAACAAAATAGAAAACGCGTCCCATACGCGACCGCTATTCTAGTCAATTAGTGACCATGTGATCCCCTAGATAGATCCACTAAAGTGGCATAATTTTTCGAATTCTCAATACAATTATGCCTCTGCAATCTGATTTTAAAATATCTTTTCATAACATAATATTCTATTTTAAATTCTTTTTAACTAAGAATATTAGTATAATATTGATCTAACGCCTCTTTATAAGATTTACAGGAAAAAATAAAGATCTTTCAGCTCTAAAATTAACTATCTTGATTTCTTAAAAAAAGGTATTAAGGAGGTGACATATCTCAAATCATTAACAAAAATATACAAATTTTATAGTTTTATTATTTGAATACCTAAATAAAATTTAAGCACAGTTCACTTAATGATAATTCTAAAAATTATTTAATTTTTGCTTTTTATTTTTATGTAACACCGCTTTTTCTACTTGTTTTTGCTTTTTCTACAAATTTGATGAGAAAGCAGCATTATGAATTAAACCACATTTTTTTATACATATACTAATAAAAGTATAAATAAATAATTTTTTTAAATTCTTGACATCGTATAAATTACTTCGAGTTGGAATTTTATAAGAGTTACGAACGCCTTTTTAAGACATCTCAAATAGTGGTAGTTATAAGAAATTTTTAACGAATCGAATTTTGCAATTTCCGACTCATCGTGTTTGTTGGCACGAGCTCCTATTCCTCCAACTGTGGAACCAGCTGAGATATAAATGCATATTTTTTCTTGTTCTTTTGTTATGAACCGCAACCAAAACGCAAAATTACCATTCACTGAAGATGATTTAAAGTTAAGTCGAAACGTACTTGCGAAATGATCGCGTAAATCTCATTTAATACAAGATGATAATTAAAGATTATTTGTAAAGTAAGTTAAACCAATCAATTTAGATGCGTTTACCGCGCTGACTCCTAATTGCCCCTACAAAGAGTCCTAGCTGTTAATTATTAATACCAATAAAAGTCTAATAAATATATTCGTGCAAAAGTTCATTTGAATCTACTCGTTCAAAAGTTATTTACCTAAAGCAAAGTATGATTATTGTAGCTAATTTCAGGGCCAAAATTCGAATATTCATGACTAAATTTTTTGTCGTTGATTAGAAAAACAAAAAATAGGTCTCTAAAAAGCATGCATTTTTTTACATTTTATTCAATAATTTTTTGCTGATATTGTATAGTCAAAATATTCTTCAATCATTATTAGTGTACTAAAAGTCTTGATATCATCGTGGCAATTCATCTTCATACCGGTACCAATCTAGGAAGACGAAAAAATAGACGATCGGGCACGCCCCGTGCTGTTATGGAGAGGCCCGACTTGCCCCCGATATAATTTATTCGGACAATAAGCATGCGTCTAACAGGCGCTCTACCCTCCGCCGCGCCGCGGGCATCAGTGTCAGGCACGGTGATGAGCCCCTCAATGACAGCGACCAACATAATCTGTTCCCATCAGCCAAGTAGACATAATGGACGCATCAGCAGCGGGAAGCGACAATGGGAGCCGGATAGCATTTTACAGGAGCGCGCAATGGTTGCGCCCAGAATTGACGGGGGTGGTAAAGGGAGGGTGACTAGTGAGTGGGCCCGTGTGAGGGGGCGAGCCATGGGGTGAGACTATCGTCGTCGTCGTTGCTTCCTAGCGGCACGCTTGAAACGCGGATGCACGCACGGTAACGCAACGCGACGCGACGCGACGCAACGCATTCGGCCCACCTTCACGGTGCTGAGGCTTCGCTTTATTAAATTCCTGACGCGAAACGCCAGGCACGTGCAAATATTCGCTCGTCGAGAGTGAGACAGCGCAATTCGGGGTGATGCTTGCTTACGACGGACGCGCTAAATTCAACCAAGCACCCCGAGTGCGAGAGCCGAGTCGCGAGAAGCCGTGCCGGAGTCGCGGGAACTCTTCCAGCTGCCGGCTTCCCTCGTTGCTTGATGCGATCCTGCAAAACAATGACAGAGAAATCTCTGTATGCACAGTATTCTGAAGCAATCACTTTCAATTATTTTTCGCGGATGTTAAGAAAAGTACATATACTTAGGTAGATAAAAAAAGAAAAAAATTTTTTTGTGAAAAAATTGTCAGTACTTTTCACACTTCACATCCCTCTGTATATGTTTCTCGTGTAGACATGTAATACAAATTATACTAATACTAATTACACTACGTAAAATGATTTTTATCACGACATGCTCATACATTGTGCAAAACTAACATTAAATGACGTCGAATATATACATATACATTGCGCAATTATATCTAGCAACAACTTACATAAGAAATTACGGTATGTAAAGTAGATATATATTATTTCTATATAAACAGGTTGGATTGGTTTTTAGTATGCTAATCATGGGAGCCTATCGTAATTAACTTGCACACCTTAACGGAAAAGCCTAATTACAACAAAATAATGAAAATTGTATATGAACGATATAATTAAGATTTGTCAGAATAACTCCGAATTGTCCTACAATTGAGAAATGAAACAAAAGAAATTAGCAAGCTATCTACGAAACAGTTTGGAAATATTTTAGTGAATATTTTATTATTTTGATATCTAATTTTATTAATTTTTATAATCAAATCATATTCTTGTCTACCTGCAACAGAAGAGTGAGAAATCTGTGATAGTTAACGTTGTAGTTTAGTCAATTTAACGGACATTACTCAGCACTATTCAGTACCGCAGGGTGCTAAGTCATTTTTCTTCTCATACAATGTTTAAGATAAATAAGGTACTGTGGTATGTATTCCGTTAAAGTTTCTATAGTCTCTTTAATCCCAGGGAAAGAAAGCTGTCAAACTTTTTACAAAAAATTGGACTGTCCCATGAAAAGTCATTTTTCTTACGGAAAACTGAGTTTAATGTAAAAAGAAGACTATAATAAATCAATTTCTGCTAATAGTTTGTAATACGGTCTTTTTCCTATCGAACAAAGAGAGGAAGATAAACATTTCCTTCTTTGATTTCTTCTATAATGTACAAAACAAAATAGAAATTGCAAATTATTTACAAGAGATTCACATAAAAAAGAGGCTCCTAATTATATTTTCTTTTAAACATCTGTAAGAAGAAGGACATAGTACATACAAAAAGACATAAACTTTAATTATCGTTAACTAGAATTTCTAAAAAAGTTTTATGACAATTTATAATCAAATCATCAACATTTGAAAATAAATGCCCGATAATGCGAGCTTGCGTGCTTTCATCTCACAATCTCTATCTCCCATGAGGTAGAAACGTCACACGACACCATGACAGCTTTTCAGAAATATCCTTTCTCCTTGTGTTACATCGGTGTTCAAAGGACCGTACCCCAGCGTTAGGCGCGCGTTTAAGACGCTAAAAAAGCACGTGTGTGCGACAGACAATTATGAGACCGGCTATGACGACTTAAGACCACATGAAGGATCACGCACATCAGCTTGATACTCGGGCGAACGCGGGCTCCTTTTCACAATGGCTGACTTCGTAAGGCAAAAATCAGAAAGTTAGGCCCCCGATCCCGTGCTACATCTCGACAGAGAAAGAGAGAGAAAGAGAGACTAGCGGGCGAGCGAGCGAGTGAGTTTCCGAGGGATGCGCAGCTGTCATAGAGAGTGCAGCGATTGGCCGCTACCATCAGTCGGCCATGCTGAATCTTTCCGGTCTGGCTTCTCCTCACAATAGTACTGAAGACTTGGAACAGGGTCAGTAACTTCGCTAAAGATCAGGGTTGCCCAATAACATTGCTCTCGTACCCGCGAACGTTTCGTTATTCATTGTTCGGCTGACAACATCGTTTGTCAACTCGATAAAATTGGTAGGCTCAACGTCAAATTAATTGTCCGCAGATTCGTCTTTTAACATACAAAGACAGTGAAGAAATTATCAAAATTGAAAAGAACATTTTATTTCTTATAATTTTTATTTTTTAACATTGAGAGATTTTGTGTGATACACGTATGAATTAAATACATTACGTGTGGTACTAAAATCTTTCATGCCTGCTGACACCCTTGACTGTTGCTGGTGACACGTGGAATATTCCGCGTGTGGGACGAGTACGTCGATTATAACAAACAGAAGCGCGGCGTGTCTCTGTTATTGAAATAAATCCCGTCATAATCATTGCTAACACTTCTGAAGGGAATCTGGAATAAGCTAGTAGTAGCGGGAGAAAATGGTCAAGAGGCGGAGAGAGAAGGACATAGGGTTGCCGGGGACTCGTCCACGATTGTCGGCCGCGTGTCGCCACCCTAAGGATTAAGCGCAATTATTGGAATCACTCCGCCAGACCGCAACCCGTTTCACACGCTCCTTGTATCCTTTCCGGCTGTTATGAGAGATTGATCTGTTAACACATACTTTAATATTTCGAAAGGTGCAGAAACAAATGCACTACCGGCATTCAGATATAAAAATAATGGTACGATCGCATACCGTTATGAATTAAAAAGTAAATTTGGAATCTCAATAATATTTTATTGCAATTACATTAATTTCGAAAAAGTTGAGTTAAAAAATGAGCTAAAAGCGTATAAATTATATTGCATAAATACGCTTTCTAATCTGATTTTCTTACGTTCATAACACAATATCTATATTTTAAATTACACAAACTTTTAAATTTATTTAGTATATTTTTTAAGAAAAAAACAATAATCGAAGAAAATACATATTTTATATTTCAAAAGATACTTTATGAAAAATTATAATTATCATATAAATAACTAAAGACGAAAAAAAATAAAGAAAACCAAATTAAACATTACACTAGAAAGCTTAAAAGGATATATGTATATTAGAGATATCTTGTTTTTTTTTTTAAATCCTTTCCTTTCTCACATACTCGTGAAGAAATAATCATAAGGCTTGTAAGATTTAAGTGAATGTGCAGTTGAACGAACTGCAGTAAAATAGTATAACGAGGTAACATTAATCGTGGTTTGTTCACACACAGTAAATGGAATTTGTAATGTATAGAATATACAAGGTGTCACTTATTCTTTTTATTCTTTTCTAATATTAAGTCTTTAATGTGCGCATGCATTATTAATTTTCTAACAAGAGAATTTTGTTTTTTAAATTAATTTTAAAATAAATATGTATATTAAACTATTATTATTTATTTACATATATTTACATACTTTTATTCCTATCAAACAATAAATTCAAAAACTTCTCTCTCAATGTTTATAATTTAAACAATATAAGTAACAGGATTAACGCTTCGATATGATTGATAAAGATTTATTCAAAAAAATTGTAAAATCGAAAAAATGCAAGAAACTCAGTTCGTATCGGCAGTGTGTCAAATACTTTCAAATTCAAGTGGTTGACATATCTCCCGTCAATGAAAGCCACGAAAGCCGAATCTCCTCTCTCTTTTCCTTCATGTTGCTGAAGGAAACATGACACCCGTTAGCACCGTTGCGAAATTCGTAGGCGAAAAACGTGCATTTCAGCGAACCAAGATACGTACCTATATCGCATTAGCCTTGCAATTAGCCGCACAAAAGCCATTGCGTAGTCGATATCTACGAATGAAATGTTAGCCGTTGCACTTTTTCCTGATCACGCTTCGCGAGCTGGCTTCGTTCAGCATGCAGTTACGATAGCATTTTTTTCTAGATGTTATATTCATTGGCGTGTATCTATGAATATTAAACACCAAGAATTCCTGTCGAAGAAAGGAAACGAAAAATTCTGATAAATTCCGATGAATTTTTAATTTTCTAGTTAGCATTTTATTACAATATTGAGCTTTTTACAATATTGAGCACGTACTTATATAATACTGTAAACTGTGAAATAAAATTTATAATTTGTAAAATTGCTTAACAGCAATTTTTTACATATGACATTTTTATTTTAACTATGCATTATAATAAAAAGAATAAATTGCTGCCAGTAGGAACGTTATGCGAGCTGAAAGAAATTAGCACAAACATGTGTGATTTTACAATAAATACAATGTGAAATTATAAAGAGAGGTAATACTAGATGCATCCTTTACACTTTGCGGCAAATATTTTGAAAATACATTTCTCAAATCGTCGAGCGCGATTCAACAGCTTCATCAGTAAATCTGTAATGCTTGATAGACCCATTCCACGTGTACGCGCGTACACGTGGTGTCACAGCCTAACCGCTCGTCACCCCTTTTGGATGCGGCTTGGGTTTTGGCTTGCTATAACTCCGATAATTATGTTACCAATGCGTCGAAGGACAAAGAGCTCTTGAGCGACGTGGATGGCTCGCTCGCTCGCTCGCGAGAGAGCCAAAAGAGACATGGTTGCTTGGTAGCCCAGCTGCCGGTAATCCTCCCTTTGTAATTTGCCTCTATGACTCCCCCCTCCCCTCTTCTTCAGTGGCGTCGATTTTTTTTTCAATCTTTCCCCGCACATTTTCCAACAATTTTCTAGCTATAAGCATTATGCCATTTTCAATATAAAATTCTGATCCATTGTACTTTTATTATATATAAACGCAATTGTGTTATTATATAAATGACTAACAAAACAATATAAGATAGATTACAAAATTAAATAAAATAAAGTCTATTGTGTAATTAAATTACATTATATATAGAACGCAGTTTTTCAAAGTAATTATCACAGTCGTTGATACGAAAAATAAATTAGAATGTTTAGAAGTAAAGCTACTAAAAATTTTCTCTTTTTATAAGAATAAACTCTCTTTTTGTAAGCCCTAAACCTAGTGAGTATCATTGGCAAGAAGGCCGAAATGGTTTACGCCAATGGCGAGCGGTTGATGTCACCGTGGCCGTGCCCTCCGGATAATAGAGTCCGCGACTTTAATGGACTCGCTAATCCTCTTCCCTGTTTGTCGGCGAGGGGGCACGTATTCACGGGATGCACGGAGGTAAGAATCGGCAGCGAGGGGGGCAGGGTGGGATGGTGTGACTGCGGTGCGTGCGCCTCTCTGGGGTGCGCGAAGTGAAGACTGCATTCGTCCGTGCGGGCCACCGCGCCGTCATCACGGCAGCGGGAAGGGGGTGACGCGCAAGGGGGTGATCTCTCCGGCCTGTCCTGCCGGCGTGGTGACGCGCAGATACGCCCCTTGTGCGGAACCATCGGTGCGATGATACCCTCGGATTTCTCGGCTGAGCTATGCCGCGCGTTATGAGTACGAGCGTCTTCTCTATAAATTGCATTTGTCGACGGAAATATGTTTTCTAATATTCATTCATTGGAACAAATTCAGTTTAAAGAAATGCGATAGTTGCCCCGATGATTGCTGAAAGTGCCCGGTAGATGCGAAAGGGACGATAAAGGGGTGCATAATTAAACGACAAACATACGTCTCAAAGTTGACATAAACGATGACGGTGTAAGATTACAGTCTCAAACCGACGATTCGAGATAATAAAACGATTTGTATGGTTTTTAAATGGGGAAAAACTGGAATGAAATTTATTTATGCAAATTTTCTTCTCACAATTCTCATACAAATTATCATAATTTATAAATCGGTATGAAGGTTTCGGTGCGATTGTGAAATAAATGATGGTGTGTGAAGTGAAAGTGAAATTAAATGAATGTAAAATATGAGACACGAATTATTACAGAAATATAACTTTTTGCAAAAAAATAATATTTTTTAGCCATTAGAATGAAGATAGAAACATTTAACTTAACTTTTCCGATTTAATTTGTCCCAATAAATCAAGTAAAAGACATTTGTAATAAAATATTCATGAATAGGAATAAGCAGTCACTAATACTCTCGCATTTCAGTGAAGATTACGTATAGATTACGAATTCATCTATTGTAAAATGTGATGAATGGAATGGGTGAAGTGATACGAAATGATCGATGTTCTTGGAAAAAGAAGGTTCGATGTTTTATGAAAAGAAAACCGCCCGATGTCTTTCAGATATCGTCGTCCCGCTCTAATTAGGCAGATTATCCCTGATGTTGTCCTTGCGGAATCGCATTAGGCAGGTTTTGTTGGATCTGCACGAGCTGTTGGAGCTGCGGCGGCAAATTTCTAGAATACTGATAATTGGTCTGGGCGGCTTGTTGCTGCTGCAGTTGCGGCTGCGGCTGCGGTTGCGGCGCATAATTGCCAAGGTATTGCGGGTTGTATTGTTGCTGAGCGGCGGATGGCGGATTGTACTGAGCTGGTTTTACGGGAATCTGTTTGTAAGTTGGCTGCTGAGGCGCCTGACCTACTTGTATGTGCGGTCGATACGTAGCTAGT
Organism: Solenopsis fugax; assembly: GCA_003595255.1. Lineage (NCBI taxonomy): Eukaryota > Metazoa > Arthropoda > Insecta > Hymenoptera > Formicidae > Solenopsis > Solenopsis fugax. The sequence continues at coordinate 27,756 of QKQZ01016018.1, read as the reverse complement.
TGGTTTTGCTGCACTAACTGAGGCTCGATGGGCGTCGCAGGCCCCAGATTCGGCACCGGTTGCGGCGGAAGATGAACGATCGGATCGCGATACTGCTGCGAGGCTAGTATCTGCTTGATTGCCGCCGGTGCTTGACTGTAAGCTCGGTAATTGGATGGCTGTACTTGTCTGCGTTCTCGGATGTGACCTAGAAGATAGTTAGCAACAAATACAAATTTTAAATTATCGGCAAGAAAATTTTACGTTATTTGATAAAAAATGAAAGAAATATAAGATGTTCGTTAAATTGGTTACTCACTGTGGAATTCCGTTGCCAGCACGGGCGCCACAAAGATTAAGAACTGAAAGACAATAATGTATTAAATAACGTCCTTTTGCACACACAAAAAATTCAAGACATTCATAGAAAGGGCGATTTTATTAAAGTATCTTAAAAAAAATTAGTTATAACTATAAAATATTATTAAAATATTAGTTATAAATATTAGTATAAAATGTAGATCTATAGATAAAGATCTGAAAATAATTTTGTTGGGCCACCAATATAATTATGTAGGATGAAAAGTATAATGTTATAAAAAGTTTTGTCATTCTAATAATTTGAACATCCTACATAATTACTTTGGTGATTCAATAAAATTATTTTTAGATCTGTACCCAACCAAATTTTTAGATATTTTAGCAAAACCGTTCTTTTCGTATAGATTCTTTTGTGTTAATAAAAATCAGACATAATTATTTATACATTCCAACGTAAAATGGAAATTTTAGAAAGTTGAAAGATCTTTATTTGGAGACGTAAATAGGATTTTTCTTAGCTGACATTGATTATTCATACATTGACGCCGTAGTTTGCATCGCGAGAAGTATATCAATCGTATTTAGATATGCAAATTTAACTGGATCATACTTTTTCATTCAATAGATCTCTATTTATATCAGAAGAAATGCAATACGATATTTTCCAAGCGTGACGATCGCGTGCAAAGTATCTCGCTGAGATATTATATAACGAACACATACTTTGAAATAAAATAAAGACGTTATTGATTTTATAATAACATTGTTTACGAAGTTATATTAACGTTTTTGTAATTCAAATCGTCAACAAAATATAAGGAACCTTGACTTTTTCTGAATAAAAGTCATATAATAGGATTAACATAATAGAGTGCGTAACAAAAAATTTTAGGAAAATCGGTCATAAATTTCAAAAAAAGAAAAAAAAATTATATACTGAAATATTGAATGAGAAGAGTTATTTTACCGAAGAGTTAGCGAACTTCCTTTTATATCTTTAATGAACCAACATGCCAAATATGTTAACACCTTCACAAAAAATAAGGATAAAGGAGACCATTAAATGCGAGCGTTCAGTTCGGTCAATTTTTTATACTCTGAAATGGAGATACTTAACACGTTTTTCACTTGACAGTCGTCGAGCGATAAAGTTTTTGCTTTTCGTCTCTTTTTTTTCTCTTTTACGATTATGTAGACTTAGGAATAAAACTGCGACGATTTTACGACCAACATGATATTGGAAAGCAAAAGCGAGCACACTAGCTCGGACGTCGGTCACTCCATTGCTCGGACCAGATTTTGATCGGCACTTTCTCCGCGCGTGCATCGCGTCGCGAAATTCCGAGCGAGACTTTTAGGGTCGCGATCGCGTAAGACTTACAAGGAATCTCATGATTGCTGAACGACGATATCCTAAGGGCAGCGGAACAAAACTGGCGGCCGCGTCGCGACGCACTTCTATATGGGGCCCGGTCGTCGCGGGCTGAACTGCGCCGTCGGCCACCACCAGCTCTCATGGTTGGACGGGTTTCGACCAATTTTTTTCGAGTGCAAATCCCCGCCCGGCATTCACGTAATCCAATGCAACGACCAACGCGCCCCGTGCTAGACTATCGCCGCCAGTTGCGCCAGGAAGTGACCAGCGCCAGAAAAGTCAAAATGCAACGCGATACACGTTTGTCTCCTTCATACAATGTTTTACAAAATATAGAGAATTAATTTTACTTTAATTTTTACTTAATAAAATGTTTAAAAAATTCGAGTTAAAATAAATTAGTAAATTATTATAAAATATTAACAAAGAAATAAGATACAATTAATCAGATAGAGATTTTATCATCATTATTAATAAATTAATTCTACATATTTTGCAAAAAAATAATATTTACATTTTCCAACAAATTTTACTGTGCATACACAAATTACATTGTATATTGTATATAAAAATAAATTTCTGTTTATTTTTTATTAATTAATATAAATTACTGTAAATATTTTAACTTTTTTTTAATATTCATTAATTTACTAAATTATTTTTATATTACATTGTATATATAAAAATAAATACATTTTTAAGGACCAAGAATTTAAATCTTGCATTATTCGCTATTGATTTACAGCAGCGAGAAAGGAAAGAAAACGCAAAAATGATTTAATAAATTTTTCCAGCAAATAAACACATATTTGAATACATATACGTATATACATATTCGATCTCCAACGTGCATCGTATAATATGTAGCACGTGACGTGGAACGTGAAACAACTTGCCGATTTATAATTAACAAGATTACAACGATAGTAAATTCTTTACTCTCCTGCGTAAAATTTAATATCCTCATACAAAGTTTATGTAATTCCACATTACATCGTAGATTACAGCGCTATCGTTACGTGAAAGTGGTTCGACCGTGTTCTCTCTTTTCTCCGCATGTTTTCCTTGTAACCGTACTGAACCTCGAATTTTACAATCGAAATTTTGCATTGGCTGTCGAGTCGTTGACTGCGGCCAGCGAACTAAACATTATCGTGCATTATATCACCGATTATTTTCAAACTACGTGAAAGTTGTTCGTTTCTCTTTAGTTATAGCTCTCTACGCTCTTATATACAGTTACATATCAATTTCACCCATAAAATTTTTTTATCTAATTATTCTTACATTTAGAACACCACTAATGACCTTTATTAACTGCTATTAACTTTGGAAAATGTTTAACAAATGTTTTAATGTACATAGTTCAATAACTTGCTTTTTTTCAGAGAGAATCAATATTCAATTCGATATTTTCTATTTTTACATTGACTACACTGAGAAAAATCTCTCGGGAAAAATCAATATAATATTGTAGACTTTATTTTGTCAGATAAAGAACTTTAAATACTACAATATTTTACAGCCTTAAACAGTTTGTCAAATGATTTAAGACAGGTTTCTTAAAACAATTTTTTAGACTTATTTATTACAATTTATCCCTATCCCTATTTGTACTATTATTTGTAGAAGATAATTCCCCAATTGTACTATCTAATGCTACATTTTTTTCTGAGTGTAGTTATGATAATGTGTATTAACGATCACAATTTTAGTTTTTAAAGAGATTATAAATTATAATATTCTTCTAGATACATTCGTAAATGTAAAACGTTATCTTATAAGACTATCAATCTCACTATTATACTCAGAAACTTGTAGTCGCTAGTGTGTGTCGGTTACTGGCACTCTCGACGTTCACGATGGAAACGTGGCATTCCACGTGCTCGACGAATGAACGAAGGTATACGGTGATAGATATCTATGTTCCATGGAAAGGATAACACACGTATACACTACATCCAGTCACGTAATGGCTAAGCCAGCACTGATGCAGGAAACGAATGCACGCGTCGCTTCCGTATTCGCCGCGAGTAAATCGCGTGCATCGTTTAAGTGCATAGCTACAACATAATACGACATCGCGCACTTGTGACCATTTTAAGAATAATATCGAGAGCATACTATACAAGGTATGTTTTAGAAATAGGTGGACAAACTTTAAGAGCATATTCTTAGGTTAGAAGAAAAGTAATGTCGTATTTCCTCAATAGATATTACTGTTTTCTTTAGGGTTGGATAAGCTAATATATTTTTTTAACTAAATTAAGTTAAAGTTAATGGTTTACAAATTTTATTTAGTTGCATTAAAAGTTATATGAACAATAAAACTAACTCAGTTAAAAGTAGCATTAAGATTAAATTAAGTTAAATTAAAAATTTTGTAAAGCATTATTTGTATTAAATTAGAAAGACGTAATTTTTTTAAGTTATATTATTCAAAGCGATTATAAGGATTATTAAATAAATTTAATATTTTATTTGTAAATTAAGTTTATGAAATAACAAAAAAATATTTTTTAGGAATATACTTTTTCTTTCAAAATTGTCTTCTTTTTTACATAGAGATGAATTTTTAACTTAAGAAAAAATTAATAAGTTAAAGCTTGTTTTTTAAATATAACTAATTAAAGTTAAAATTTAAATTATTTAAAATATAGTTAAAAATTATTAACTATTTAACTTTATTATTCAATATTCAACTTTTAACTTTTTAAATAGTTACTACTCAATCCTGGTTTTATAGAAAGATCCGTCAATTTCGACATTTTAAATGCATGCTAATGTGATAGCTGAAACCTATAAGATCTGAAGTGAGCTGAAATCATGTAAAAGCGTTTGTGTTCATTTGAAATTGAGAGAAAAATGAAGCAAAACAAATTGTATTTTAGTTGTTTAATGTTATTTTACTTGCAAAAAAATGCGACACAAATAAAAATAAAAAAATATGCGCTGTGTATGAAGATAATGCGATAACTGAACGTAGGTGCCAGAGATGATTTATGAAGTTTCGTGCTAGTAATACGGTACTTGACGATGAGAAGCGCACTGGTCAACTGACGTTGATAATGATGAAATCAAGACTTTAATCGCGAATAATTCATGATATACGATGCGAGAGCTTGTATAGAGATACTCCATTTATCATGCAACCGTCATCCAGCATTTGCATAAGTTGGATACGTAAATTGTCTTGATATCTGAGTGCCGCATGATTTTTAGAAAAAATTAATAGATCGCATTTCCATCTGTGATTTGTTACTTAAATGCAACGACGAAAATCTAATTTTAAAACGAATTGGGCGATGAGAAATGGTTTACAAGTTGTTACAACATGGTGGAAAAATGGTCATAGGAACACGCTCAGAAAAGCCGTTGACCACTCCAAAGTGGTGGGCTTCATCCCGGAAAGGTCGTACTATGTATTTAGTGAGACTAGAAGGGTATTATAAGCTTTTTCTAAAGAATGTATGGCTTAATTCAAACAAGTACTGTGTCTAATTGGACAAACTGAAGGAAGTCATTGCAGTTCCAGAAAAAAACTGCTTAGAATTAGTGAATAAAAAGGGCATTTTATTCTATTAGGATGTCAAATCTCATATTTCTTTAATCATCCGAAAAAAAATATTGCAACTTGATTGGAGTATTCTATCATACCCAGCATATTCGTCAGACACTGCTCTTTCGGATGATTATTTATTTCAATCCTAGCAGAATTTCTTTAATGGTAAGGCGTTTATTTCTTTGGAGGACTGCAAAAATTATCTTCAACAATTTTTCGCTGAAAAGACTCCAGAGTTCTACGCGTGAAGAATTATGCATGGCTACCCAAAAGATGGCAAAAGGTTATAGAAAACAATGGCCATTGCATTACTGATTGAAGTTGCTTTTAAGTATGAATAAATTTGCTCAAATTTTGACCTAGAAATATTTACGACATTATTTTTCTCTTTGTCCAATAATTTTCCCGCATTTAAATAAAGAATTATTTCGGTGAAATAAATTTATATCCCACAAATAAACTTTTAAGTATTTTTTTTCGAGTAAGTAGCTATACCTAATTAATTAAAAAAATGTATTTCTTATAATACTGCTCTAAATACATTTTTCCAAGGCCTACATATCGGTAGCTAAACTTTGGAAGGAAGCAAATATAAATTGTAAAAGTACAATCGCAAATATTTTATTTGAAAACATGTACAAATGTAAGTATAAAAAATAATAATACATAAACTTATTACATATATTTTTAAACATATATTAATATTCATCTGAATATATCAATATTTTCGCGAGTCTAACGTTCAATTTTATTTTAATTTTTGTTGCATAAGTCATAAAAAAATTGATTCTCGAACATCATCTCGTTTCTATCTCATTAGAAAATATCGAAACCTCCGGTCGTATACGGTCTGTAAAATATACTTCCTAGTATGTAGATTCGCAAAGTGTTAAAGATTGCGATATAAAATTTATTCTCAAAATATTTTCTCACTTGTTGAATAAAATAAAATAAATTTTATATTGAAACCCAAGTTTCAAGAACTCTTACAGAATAAGAAACAGATATATTTATTTTATATAATAAATTGAAGTTGATTTATAAGAAAATCGTTAATTATCCCATCATTCAAACATAAATATCTATTACTTAACAAATATTGCATTAAACAAAGCATTTCTTCCCTTTCGTTTTGGAAAGACCAAAAAGAACTTGGAAGATTTCAAGAAACTATTCATGATTTTCTTTTGATTGTAATTCTTTTATAAACCTAACAATTAAATTCTCAAGACGTCTACCTTTATCTATTAATAAATTTATTCTTTTTGTAATCAAATTGTATATTAGGAAAAACTCGGGTGTAATTTATCACATTATAAAGTAGAATCCAGCCCTGTCAGAAAGATTCGTTCTATCGATCAAATGAGAGGCAGTACAATGAAAACGCCTTGAAAGCGATCAGTACTGATTTTCGGTTACGGGTCTTACGCCAGGCTGCTGCTGATTATAGCCGAGCTGCTGCTGATTATAACCGAGCTGCTGATACTGCTGGTTCTGATTGTACGAAGGCTGTATGAGAGCCTGCGTGTACTCGTTAGCCTGACCCTCGTAGGCGCCACCCTGACCTTGATATTGCGCTTGCTGTATCGGTTGCTGTTGCAGCAGCTGCTGCTGCTGAAGCTGAGGCTGAGACTGAAGTTGAGGCTGAGGCTGCGGCTGCAGCAGCTGCTGCTGCTGTTGTGGCGGGTCCACGGGTTGTGGTACGTACGGCTTATCCGGACGGTACACGATCTGGTTGGCGATAATGTTGTACGGTGTTTGCGCCTGGAATTTCAGCAGTGCGCGCAAATGATTAGGCAGATTAGTCGAATACTGAGGCTGTGGCTCCGCCGGCGGTTGGGATATCCTGCGATACTGTTGTTGCTGCTCAGCCTGACGTTTGCTCCTGGAGTGGCCGCGTGACGTTTGCTCCAGGAGTGGCCGCTCCTGGAGTGGTCGCTCCTGGAGTGGCCGCGGGGACTTTTGACGAGGACTTTTGACTGCAGACGCGAGTATAGGCTCAGGTAAGGGCGCGGCCGCCGCTTCCTGTGCCAACTTTTGGAGATGTTCCCGGACTGCTTGCGACTGAGCTCGTATCGCAGCCTCTTCGTCGAATCTGCAATTTGATTAAGGATCATTGAAACTATGTTATCTCAGTTATAAAACAATCAGTTGAAGACACTTTGTATCAATAAAAAAAAAAGGTGAAGATGTCAAGATGGAATTTCATCCAATGTTCTTATTACTGCGTACCTGTAGGGTTCTGGAATTATATTTATGTACGGAATTTGCTGCTGGAACTGGAGCAATTGCTGGATCTGCGGCGGTGCGTTGGAATACGGCTTGTAATTTGGCGCTATTTCCGCAACTTGCTGTTGCTGTTGCGGTTGCGGTTGCGGTTGCTGTCGTTGTCGATGAGCTCGTTGTCGGGGCGCGGCTCGCGAAACCGGCTCCGCGGCTTGCGCAGCGTACTGTATTTGCTGCTGAGCTTGCGGACGTGCTTGACGGTCATATGACCTCCAGTTTACCCTGTAACCTTTCGATACATATTCACATCAATTCGATTCGGTTGTGTTCGGAAACAACGTGACAAAGTTCATGAAGCAAAGGTTGACGACAGTACCGCTGGGATCGTCGTATTGGAGCGCCTTCGCGTTAACTTGATTAGGATCGTAAGCTTGATTAGCATTATAAGCTCCCTGGATTGCTGTGGGTTGACCGTATCGATCGATCGGTCCTTCTACATTGTAAGTCGCCGATCCACCGTCCGAAGGCCCCTGAATCTGGAAATTCGAGTGCCCGTCCGTAGCACCTTGGATCCTGAAGTTGCTATTACCATCAGTCGCGCCTTGAATAGTGAAGTCTCCCTGTCCCCCTCCCTCTAAAAACCGAATACTTAGGGACACCACGTAAAAAATATACATAAAGAACTTTTAAATCACATTTGCTTCAATATATGTAGATACTTTTTTTTCATCTTAACATTCAAATTACTAGTGTAACTATAAAGTTATAAAAATTAAGATATTCCGAAAAAAAAACAAAAAGATAAATTGGAGATAAAAAGATAAATATCTAAATATGAATTTGTGTGCTTACTTCGAAACAATTGTTGATTTAGAAAGAAAATGTATAAAAATTATCTAAAGAAATTGAAATATTCTGAAGGACGCACAAAAGAACAAATACGAGCTTTTTTCCCGTTTTTATACTTCCAGTTTGCATTGTCTGCGCTTATTTAAACTTACCACTTGCGTCTGTGTATTCGATTCCTTTCTCTTCGCTGAACTTAAGGCCCTGAGCCCGTCGGTGTCCGTCGCTAGGCCCCTGGATTGTGAATTCAGCCAGGCACATGGGAAGTGCCGTCAGTAATAAAACCTATGACAAAAGATTTATGACAGAATTTCAAGATATAACACCATAAAATACGATTATAGTTTACACGTCGGAAATGATTCAGGTATCGTTAATAACAGAGAAAGTTGATTATGCAAAAGAGGATTAAAATTATTCATTATTTAATTATCAGCAATTTTTATAATTATCTTTCTAATAATTTAGACAATAATAGAATTATATTTTTTATTATTATATTGCTTTCTTTAGTCGATATAATAAAATAAAATCGGAATGTAACATTATTACATTCAAATGTTTATTCAACTAGCGATGTTAAGTGCTTTCGATTTCGCAATCAGACGATTAAAGATCATTATTTAATGCGCGTGGCACTAAACCTGAATCTGTCTTACGGCACGTCCTATATTGCATATATGGAAGCGTATCAAGCAACCTGCACCGGGAAGCTGAAAAGGGAAAGTTCGCGAGCGCATGAATCTTTAATCACGGTAATCGAGGAAAAGGTGAGCACGTCGCTGGCTAACACATTCGCGATCGCAAGACGCACTCGAGTCGTTAGGAACGCGGCCGTAAGATAAAAAGGCAGGTGGAAGAAAAAAAAGGAGAAAAGTTCAAGTCGACTCGCGCGACTCGCGACTCGAGGCGATCGAACGCGAGCTATAGGCCGCGGTGGTTGGTAGAAAGCGAGGTACACATTAATCGTCTGGACACGCCCGACTCGATTATTCGAGGAAAAAGATCGACTTCGACTCGTTTTGAAAATGTCCGCGACCTGCTATGACGGGACGAAATGCAACTCCAGAATTGAACGCACGACAAATATTGCGCGAGTCGGAATATTTCATCTCGCGGAACGCGGAAATCAGACGACATTTCGCGAGGTAAATGAGCCGCGACACGCATACTGATTATTGAGGTTTGCATATGTATATTCTCCCGTTTAAGCGCGGGAGCTACGATCAAAAAGAAGGATATTGCAAGTGGCTAAAAATAGCCTGCGTTAATATTGTTTTATAACAATATTCAATTTCAATAGATATTTGGTCTCGTTGCATTTTTTTTATATTTCTGTCATTTTCTCCTTATGAGTGTCTATTGCATCTCATCGTCGGTTTATTTCTTATAAAAGAAGAGAATGTGTGGAGTGACAGCGAAGTCAACAGGTGTTCAAGCTAATCTCCGTGTTGAAATCCCGATTCGTGAGCTTGCAGCAAGATTGCAAAAGCCTGATTATCCGTATCCGCGGCTGATAATTGGGTCGTGAAATGTACTCCCGGCCAGTGACCGCGGTAATTAAGCGGCATTCCGAATCGTCACCCTCCTTACGACATCCAGCGATGCAATTAAGTGCACGACATTCATCATTCCCTTATTCGCGCCCGTTACCTCTCGACGGAAGGCGGTTGACCAGCATCTCTGACAAAACAAACGACTTCCCGTTTTTAAGTCTTGCGAGAGAGATTTTCAATCTTCGCGACAAGCACGTGAAGAACGCGAGCGCGTGGCGAAATAAATTCGTCATTCAATTAATATCTGAAAAAAAATATTTTGCAACACATGGCAATTAAGTGCACGCGACACTTACAATTAGTTCCGCACTTTTTCCAGTTCTTGACGCGACGAGAAGCGGTATCGCGGAACACGCGCACCGTGCATATCAACGAGTGATTCACACAGCGATTAAACATCTGATCGGCGGATACGCGGGAATATGTTCAAGAACGAAAGAGCGCAAAACGGTCGACGACGGTCGGCGCTCGTTAATCGAATCGTCGCATAATTTATCTCTGGTATGTCCGGTTTGTGTATCCAGCGCGATTAGGCGCACGCGACTTCATTTCGTCTACATCACCGTTCTCCGTAGGGAAACGCGGCGACTCCTGAAAAAGTCGTACGCGTATGCATTCCACATTGTCCTCTATTTTTCGACATCGCGCGAAGACTTTCGAGATCGAGGAGAGAAAAAGGAGTGACACAAGACGGCTGCGTACTCACGTGCAATTTCATGGCGTGAAAGCTGGTCGATTCGTTCGAGGGTGGAGTGTTTCTGAGGCGGGCGCGCGATCACCAGAACAACTTTATAGTCGGCCACGTAAAAGGAGCCTTTCGACGACGGGGATGTGACTTGGCGAGAGCCACCTCCATCTTGCACCTTGCCGACCGGCCGATATCGTGCTCCGACAATCATTGCTCTTTCTGCAAACGCGAGCATGTGCTGAAGGAAACCGCTTTCAGAGCTAAGTATTAACATTCTTACGTCAATTCCATTATAAAGTTCGGTCTGCAGATTGTATTGATAAATTTTATTTTGTCCTACGAATATGTTGTCTTGTACATTCCTATTTTAAAATAAGTCTTTCATGTTTGTTCTTTATTAAAAAGAAATTTTAACAATTTCATGTGTTTTATGAATAATTTCGTTATTATATATTTTTTATATAATGATTTTAATAATCAATTTTCTCTCGTATCACAACCATTAACATTTTGAAAATGATTACTACAAAAATTCATGTAAATACTTATAATTCGATGTTTCATTACAACTCAATTTTTTTTGCACTGAAAAAATGTAGTAATAATAATAAAATTTAGATGATAATTACTAAGCTTTGGCAAAATAGTTTCAATAATAATAGTTTAAATATTCAGTTAATATAATCAAATAATAATCTAGCTTTGGTGAAACAAATTTCAATTAAATGTTTGATTTGTATAATCAAATATTTAATAATATTCAGAGATCGTTTGATACTCATTTAATAATCGATTGGTATTATTATATTTGGTTACTATTAACATAATTACTAAATTTGGTTATTACTATATTTTATTACTTTTGTTATTACCATATTATTACTATATATTATTACTATATACTGTTATTACTATATTAATTACTATATTTGATTATTAACATAATTACTAAATATTTGATTATATTAAATATTTAATTGAAATTATTTTACCAAAGCTAGATTATTACTAGATTCTTTTTTCAGTGTGAAATATGAATCAAAGAAAAAACAAAAATTTTACAAACCCATAATGCAAATTCCTTTACACAATAATTTTATAAAATATTTTATATCCACATTATTAATTTAATTGTAATTATATTTTGTTTGTATATTATAATCATATAATTTTTATTTAAAGTAAGTACATTAAAAAAATTTATTTGTTTGCAAATACAGTGTAAATTTTGCCTATTTGGAACTTGCTTATTTATTATACAAGAGATTTACTACGAGGCATTCATCTCCTACACCTTGTACACAATGTATTCTAATCGTGAAAAGTCTTCAGTACATCGATGGAAAACGACGGAATAACTGCAATGGAATGCGATGCAACACGTTGTTTCCCAAGCAATCGCCATTCAAAGGTCACGGTGTAAAGACCGCGAGGATCCGCAATTAATTGCCGACATTGAATTCAATCATTGTCCTGTCAAGTTACGTAAAGGCGCTTCACTCTGTCGCTTCTAGCATTAAAGTGCTGATAAAGTATGGATCTAAAAGCCATAAAGAAAAATTGAATTTTAAAAAAGGCAAAATAAGTGAGTAAGAAGTTTGAATTTATTGCAACAGTATCGCAATGAGCACAGATAGCGATTGCACACGCAGTGTAATGGTAATCAGAAGAATTCTTCGAACTGAGTCGCGTTATTCCGAATGTATCGTAAACCTATATCACTCTATGCATATCCTAAGAATTACAGATTTCTATTTTCGCAATAGACATTCGATAACAGATCTCTGATGCTCCGTATCATTAAACTAGTAAAGTCTTATTGTTAGTTCCATAGATTCCTATTTCAGATATGCAATTATGGGAACGTACTTCTCCCTTATACCAATTATTTGACTACAAAGTCGCTCTAACTCACAGATGGAAATGCCGTGTTACGTCAGTTTACAGTAGAAAGTTACACCGTGTCGCATCGCGATAGATAGACCGCCGATTTCCCGTGAAATTATAGATTACCCCAGGTCTTGTATCGACGAAAACAATTCCTCGGTATCATTACGTTACCATGCGGCCCAGGTAAAAAGTATATATGTGTGTATAATGAATAAAAGGTGAATAATATATACAAGATGATTCACGAAAAGAATGTAAAACTTTAGAAGCTAATTAATCAGATGATAGTAGTACGGAAAATAAGAAAAAAAACATACAATGTATGACATAAAACTGATGGCGATCAGTCATAAATTTAAATGTTATTAAATGTATTTTATGTGTTTAAATATAAAACAGAACATAATTCAATTACAATTACATAATGAAATGTGTATATATTTTTATAACATATTTTCAAACATACACTTTTTATATTCCTCTTACTTTAAATAATCTTGTGTTTCTTTATGAACACTCAATTAACTAATTGGCAGTGTATCTACAAATCTTTGTCACGAATCACCATATAAAATTACGGCTATAATTTTATTTGAGCAGAATCAATGTCGGATCAGGATCAGAATAGGTAAAGGGCGTGACCCTGTGGCGAACCATCTATTCATGCAAGAGAGCGCCGGTATATAAAGAGTAAAAAGGAAAATTGCGCAAAATGAAAACGCGACTACGTTCGCAATTGCTGTGATTCGACGGGTGCAACGACACGCGAAGCGTGAAGGCCACGAAAGTAGATCGACGGTCTTCCTCGTCCGGAGAAATGCTATCCGTCGTTCTTAAAAGTTTCAATTTCTATGTGAAAACGAAAACAGGCATGTGGCCAGTAGATACGCTTTTTCGAATTCAAGCATTATAAATGTTCTCACCTTGTAACGTCATGCATCGATGACGAAATCCGCCCGATCGGATTTCTAATTCCATGTATTCAATGGCTTTTTGCGACCGATAAAAACCCAATCCCTTTCTAATCATAGAACGCACACATGAAATCTATTAATAAAAGTAATGCGCTACAAGCTGTCGCGCATACTTCTTTCTCTCGTCAGAATATTCACGCCGAGCAATAATTTCCGTAAATTTTATTTATGTGACTCGATCTGATAAGGAATTTCTCAGATTACGCCATTCACAGTTCGCACTTCCTTTTGCAAAATTTATACCTCAGACTCACTCTTATCGTATCGCCACGACGCGAATCTCTGCGTAATACGGAATATCGCTTTCTAATATCATAGGGAGATCAGGTATCTTTAGTTAATAGAAAGCTAAAAATTGTCTGGCTTTCTATTTGCTCTAATAGCGTGGGACTTAACAACTATCCTCATGTATAATTAAGCAAATCACGCGAAACTTCCTGAAAAGAATAAACGATCGCTCGACTTTTATCGAATTTTCGCTCGCGCGTTTAACTCACCTTTTTACGAGCGGAAGCACCTATTCCGCCGCAAGTTCCGCGAGCTGGAATAATAAAAGCGAAGATTACGTTACGATGAGGTGAATGACTTTCGTGATGCCAGAAGCGGAAACGATTTATTTCATACAAAAATTACATTCTTCGCGCTACCGTGTGTATAGTCAAGCATTCTCTATCTTACACTCATACGCAAAACTCAATACTTTTATAATTGAGTGAAATGAAAAAAGTGAACAGAAAATTAATCGAAAGAAAGTCTGACAGAGCAACTTTGTCATTTCTGTCTTAATGAATTTTCAGTTATTACATATCATTAATTATTATTGTATCTAATAAATTGTCATGATATCTAATTTTAAGCATTCTTTTTTAGTAATTTTCTATTTAATTAACTTTGTTATAGGATAAATTTTCTTTTCAACCAATTTTAAGCATTCTTTTTTATTAATTTTCTATTCAATGAATTTTTTTGTAGGACAAATCTTATTTTCAACAAATTGTTCTATGCTAATTGTAACTCGCGTAGCTATTTTTTTTCTAATTAGTACATCTAATTCTAATTGTAGAATATCGAACATTCATTTGTTTTCGGTCATCAAAGAAGAAAATCGCAGTGGCTTGCTGTTAAATACACGGTAGTACAAGACATACGTCATTAAAATATCAACAAACAATATAATAATTTAAAGCGTGTTAGACACTCATCTTAACAAAGCTGATGGTATCAAAAAACTATTTCTGTGAATGAAAACGGGATTCAATTCGAGCGTCTTGAAGCCAACCGTTTTTTCCTTCGAAGGGTTACCGAGAATATTAAATTATATAAATCGTATTACATAGGCCATTTCTCGGTCAATGGCGCTGTTCCTCGTCAACCGGCTTAGGCTGCCGGTATTCCGTGTCGACATTGTCGTCCGGATAGTAAACCTTGCTACGATAATAATAGGGTCCCTTGACGTCATCGGACAACGGCTTGGGGATGAAAACATTCTTCGGTGTGTATTGAATGCGATTTGCTGTGACGTCATACGGTATCTGCGCCTGATACTGCAGCAACTGCTTGATCTCTGAAGGCATGTTCCTATCCAAATACAGAGTAGGCATCGGAGGTTCGGGTAAGGCTCCTAACGGAAACGTTATGGCCTGTTGCTGCTGCTGCTGCTGCTGCTGCAGCAGCTGCTGTTGCTGTTGCTGTTGCAGCAGTTGTTGCTGCCGTTGCTGTTGTTCGTAATCCTCCTTGTAGGCGACTTTATCTTGACGCTCCACTCTTCTGTCATTGTACTGATATCTCAATTGTGATTCTCTAGGCTCAATCGATTGATATCTCGCCGATGGTTGCAAGTAGGCACCGCGAGGAGTTTCAGAAGCAGCCGGAGCTAGTTGCTGCTCGTGTTGCTGCTCGCGTTGCTGTGGTGCCGCCGCAAAGTAATTGCCACCGTAAATGAAGGATGTAGGATCGACGTAGGGAGCTTGTGGCTGATAGACCGAATCGATCAGCTGTTTGATGTGACCCGGCACCGCCGAATACGGCTTGTAGCTGTAGTACTGCGGACCCTGGGGTTGAGTCTGCTGGACCTGCTGGGGTTGAGGCTGCGGCGCTGGGGCACGATGCTGCGGGGCTGATTGCTGAGCCTGTCGAAGACGATGAGGTGAGCCGCCCTCGGCGCGCTGAGGCCGCTGAGCGTACGCCCGCTGCGACCGCAATTGGCTCTGGGCCCTCTGGGGCGCGAGAATCTCCCAGTTGACCTTCGAACCTGCAACACGAGAGAAACACTCCGTCACTCCGACACCGACACCGGTCGTGTCGATTATCGGATTGCTTACGCAACGCTGACCTAAGTCAGCGCGGGATTACAAAGGAATTGTTCTAAAGATCTGGGATGTGAAAATCGGCTCTTGCGTGCGTTACAATAGTAGCGGCAACAGTTAATTACGTTACATCGGGTCCAAGGTTTCCGAAACACACCCAAGCAAGATAACAGATCACGATAACGTTAAAATGATATAACAAAATTATGACTCAAATAAAAAATTCGAACATATTATACGTTCGAATAGTTCGAAGTAAGAAAAAAGCTATTTCGAGTGTTCTATTTAGGATAATTCGGACAGTTAAAACTTATAGCGAATTCGGTCGGATGTATTAGTGTGCACTAGTGCATATTAAAGCCATTGATCTAGTATAAAAATAAACTTCAAATATCTCGACTGATAATATTTTTAATACTTGTATTTTATCAAATAACATAAAAAAGTATTAAAAATTTCATAATTTAATTTGTTTATATATTTATACTGAACACACATCTTACGTCAATTCATGTACATTGACTTTAATGTGCACTAGTGCGCTTAATCAGTAATCGTTCTGTAATGTCAATTTGTTATGTCTAAAGTTTGGACAATTCAGAAGGAAAGAACAGAAGTAAAGACAATAAAAAAGATAAAGTATACATTGGAAACAAAAGATCAGATTTTTACAAGTCTTTTCTTTTCTTAATATGTTAAAAAATTAGGGTTCGAACTATTATAATTTCAAACTTTCACGTCTGAAGTGAGTTTAAACAGTCCGTACATATCTTCAATTAAAAAAGTTCGAACTATTTGACATTCAATTTTGAGATTCAAGCTCTCTGAACTATTCGTTCATCTAATGTTTCCGAGCACTAGTTAAAATGTATTATGACTGATTAAAAAGTGATTCCTAATAATTATTTTAAAGTAATTTTAAAATGTCACGATGATTTTTTGTTCTGCTTGGGGTATCTCTTCAATAACGAGTAATTAAAGAAATTTTGTACTTACCATCACTGTCGACGTATTTAATGTACCCTTGCGGTGCGCGAATAGGTCTTCCTGTATTTTCTGTTTTCGCCCACGTGATCGATATCACCACAACAAGAAAAATCTGCAAGTAAATTTGTAATTAGTAACATTTGCACGATATCCGGCGATGTTATGTACACAATACTGGTTCCAAGTTAAAAGTACACGGAAAGAACGGTTTTGTTGAAGTATTTAAAAATTTGGCTAGATCCAGATATGGAAATAATTTCGTTGAACCATCAAAATAATTATGTATAATTTTTACAGTATCGTTCACCATGCTCTTGAACGTTCTACGTAATTATTTTGATCCAACAAAATTATTTTGAGATCTGTATTTAATTAAATTTTTAGATGTTTTAGCGAAACTAAATAAATATTTCCTTAAGATGCGGTGTTAAAAAATGATTCACGAAAAATTGTGCGATGAAATTATATTAATATCACCTAAACGCAAAGTATATTTAATTAAACAAGATTAATGTCAAACTAATCAACGATTACGTGATCGACGATCAGAGATCGATTAAGAAACATAGTCCACCCTTAACAGTCACACATTAGCAGAAAGCCCATAATTGGTGGCGAAGTAAAATTTGATGATATTGGAATATTTCTCGTCACCATATTATTAATATCAACACGAAGAGATATATAGAGATGAACAATCAATCGGAATATCCTGAACACTCACTGATAATCTCATGGTTGTACGTGTGGAGAGAGATGTGCGCGGATTGTCGCGTCGAGTTTACTCGAAGAAATCAGCCGGCGGAGTCGGCGTGGCTCTTCTATATAGCCGTAGTTGCCCCCGCGTAATTGGTGGCGGCGGGCACGCGGATGGTGGCTACCTACTTTTAGAGTAATTCCGTCTCAGGTAATGAGCGAACTCCGACAAAAGAGACTCCCCTCCGAGGACATAGTATCGTTCTGTTGTAAGAATGCGTCTTTCTAAGCATATTCTAACTATTAAAGAATTGCTCTCAGAATATTTGCAAATTCGAAGATTTGAAGAGACACCCTGCATTTTTTATTTATTTATTTGATCTCCTCGCCATTGCACGACGCACTGAAAAAAGAGTTTGATAATAATTGAGTTTTGGTGAAATAATTTCAATTAAATGTTCGATTAATAAAACTAAATATTTTGTAATTATTATATTAATAGTAATCAAACATAATAATAATAATCTGTTATTAAACGATTACCAAACAGTTATTAAATATTACAAGTTATATTAACTAAATATTTAATTGAAATTATTTCATCAAAGTTTAATAACTATCGTCTAAGCTTGATTAATTTATTTTTGACACCAAACTTTTTTCACTATAATTTTCTATGTAATTCTTAATTACATAGCTAAAACTATTGCATTTCAAAAAGTTAGCTTTTCAAGTGAGAAAGATTGCACAGTCTAATAATACAATTTGAATATGAAGGAAAGGTATCAAGCAATAATTAAAGATTGAAGCAGACAAAAGATTTTAATGAATAAAAGCATTTTAAAACATGATGTAGAAAGTTAATATATATTATAATTAGTAAATATATAGAAATATAAGAAAAAAATAAAGTCTGCAATATTTAAACGATTTTTTATTTCAGATAAAAAATAATTAAAATTACAGGAGGTTTAAACACGTTGGTTCAAACTTCATGTTCACTAAAACGATTTTTCAGATTTTAGGTACCGGAATGCTGAAATCGTTAGACTCCATGCGATTCCGAGGATTTTAACGAGGCTACGATGACGTAATAAGAAACATTGGCATGGTGTTTTTTTTAGCTAAATTCGCGTTTCAGAGCGCCAAAGTGGAGCCGTTAAGGTTCGTGTATGCACTTAAATTGTCTCAAATGAGGAGTAACGACGAGGTAGAGACGAAAAGAAAGCGCGCTATGTGGCAGCAAATGCCCGTAATAATTCTCATTGCGATACAACAAAGTATAGAATTACATGGCATTGCACACACATGAAGCGAAAAAAAGAGTCAGAATATAAGTTTCTCGCTTCGTGCGTTCGGGTATTTCCTTATATTTAGTAGTGCAAAGCGATAATTAACATAATTCCAGAGAGAGTAATAAGAAAACCTATAAATTAAAAAAAAAAGGAAGTTAAAAATAATTTCGAACTGTTCAAGAAATTTTATCGTGTAAATGTAAAGTAAATGTAATTTTTCTTTCTTCCTTTTTTTAGAAATCCCATACATTACTTTCTTCGAATGTTCCAGAAAAAAATTGATACATCTAAATGCTTGTTATTTCTTATTATATCTTTTTTCTTCATTGATTACACTTGAAATTCTAACATAAAGTTTCATGCGTTTGAGAAAAAGATTGGCTAAACTCAATTATAATATGGAACATAATTTCCGGTAGCATGAATCAAGCTCGAAGCAACGCGGATCTTCCTGGTTAAACGGTCGAGGCACTCTAAAAAAAAAATTGGTCTCGGCATTGCCCATTCTCAGCAGCAGCGTGTTGTAAACAACTACGCTGTCTCATTGCGTTTCGTTATAATTAAATTTATGACGCGCAAACGGTCCACCGCGCGCTAAACGCTAGCGATCTGCGTCAGGTGAGCAATCCATAATAGTCCGCCAAGCCGGACGAAATTAAAGGGTGGAAAAGAGCAGAGGGGAAAAAAGGGGGAATCTACTCAGCATAGATCTATAAATTCCGCGGGATAATGGACCGCGCTGGCTTTATTGCCGCGCGAAAAGGAAACCACTCGCACGGCGAGATAATTGCGCGGCGCGGCCGCGTGACGCTCGCGAGCCACTAATGCGATGAGAGTTACAACGCAACCGCTCGTGAACAACGATTATTATCTTGTGGCTTAACGCATTGACGTATTAAAATCGCGTAAATTAAAAAACTCTATAAATATCTGGCGTATCCTGCTGCTTTTCGTATACAGATAATATGAAATTTTTACGTTTACTGGTAGTCCCGAGCCCGTGAGAAATGCATTGCGCGGACGTTGTATTACATTAATATTCTGTGATAGTTCAATGTTGAAATAAGATATATGACTTCCTTCTATATGATTTTATTCTAGAAACTGAATTTTTTCGCTAATCGAACCTCCGATTACCAAACAAACCTTCCGAGAAGCTATTTAGCATGCAAGTAATTTGTTGCCGGGTTAGATAAAGGAATACCATCACACAGAGAATTTTCTCTTAAAATTTACCTTCAGAATCATAGTACCCGTGGGACATTTATTTCAATGAATTTTACTATAATTTTATTAAAATTTAACCAAAGTTACAATATAATTAATATATAATATACTGTTAGAAATTTCTTAATGACTTTTAATTAACATGTAAAGAAAGCTTGGTTCAAGCCCGTAAATGAAAAGTAATTAATTAAAAGTAATGAATATTCATTTACTAATGTCTTAAATTTTATTAACGTGTGTATTACTTGTTCATATTATTTCATTTACGTTTGTATTAAAAGTATATTAAATTTCATGCAGTACACTTATATATTTTAATTCGTTTAAACTTAATTTCATTAACATGTACATTAAAAATCATTGCAGTCACGAGTGATTTAAATATCATTTACCATTGTATATTAAAAGTTCATGAAATTTCATAACATTTTTAACAGTGTATAATTTAAAATAGTTTAGTTAAGTCTTATTAAAATTTTACTAAATTGAACTTATAAAATAGTAAAATTCTTCGAAGTTTATGTTACTTAAAAATTACCATGATCTTGAAGATAAATACGTTGGATAAATAATTTTATTTTATTAATAAATAAAATTATATAATTTTTTATATGTTTTATATAATTGTTTTATAAAATTATATTAAATTTTACTATTAAATTATAGTAAAATTCTTCGAAGTTCATGTTGACTCATGACTACCAAAATTATAAAAGAAAATTCTCTCCGATAGGTACAGTATCGTGGAGAATGTCAAACCTGGATGAGGAACGCGCACGTTTTGGATAGAACCGTGAAAATATCGTAAGCAGAGTTTTTCGATGAATCCGTTCTTTTTCCGTTCATGACGCCAAATTGATAACAATTTCCGAAGTTACAAATGAAATGGCGAACTGAACATTGCGACACGTGCCACTCGGAACGGGCATCAACCTATACATTTTGTACGCGTGCGGATGCAGACGGATGATAAAAAAAACTCGCGCGGTCGCGCGATAAGATTTGAAAGGTGCGATCGGCAAGAGACGAGAAAAAAGAAGGATTTGACAGGAGGAAGCGGGCGGAGAAAGTCGATTATTCCTAGTCGATCGACTGGGAAGATCTTGTGTCTGCGGCGCCTGATATTGCGGCGCGCCGGGAACTTACTTCACGCAGTGTGAATGTAGAAATGCACTTCCTTCCGTTTAAACGTTGTCGGCGATACGCGATATCTCGACCGACATGATGTACTTCAACCGATATCCATGCATGAATTAATTTGCTCCTTAACTTACTTCTACAAACTGCTACAGATTGATTTAGAAAGTTACGACAATTGTACATTTAATCCTACCTTCTCAAAAAGAATTTCTAATAACAAGATTATTAATAAAAATATACTTGATGTACTTAATTTTATTGCAATCTTAAGCAGAATAAAAATAAAGCAGTATTAAGATGAGGTCTATAATTCTTATTCTCCTTCGTTGAATTAAATAAGATTGATTTGTTATCTTAAGACAAGAGTAAAATATATAAATTTTAATTTATGTATACTTACATTTAGAATAAAAATTTGCAATATTATAACGGACAATGACTAATCGCTGCAGTTTGGGATACCAACGACAGGAGACCATACGAACAAGCGCTCTCTCGTAAGAAAGATTCGCATAACATGCATTATAATTAATGCATCTACAAAAAGTTCAGCACTCTACCTATGTGTAAAGCGAGTAAAGTTTTTAACTTTGGGTTAACTTAGTTTTAGTTAACTATGAAACGAAATCCCGTGTGCGTCTTTCTGATATTTTATTAAAAGATATTTTCAAATTTTATTCAGATCAATGTATTATTAAATTATTATTACAAGAATATTATAAGATTCACCACAAATTTCTATTGTCTAATTATAACTATAAGTCTGTCTGAGAAAATTAATGAGACAACACCATCAAGATCATTTTTCCATTTAAGAATAAAATATTTCCTTTCCAATAATAATTTTATGATACATAAAAGAGTAACAACGTTGAATTCAGATATCTTTTCTGTGAAAGTATAGTGCTACTCTCTAAATCAGAATCAGTGTATTACGGATTTACAGTGTTCTATTTATAACTGTAATCATTAATGAGTATTCACTGTCTTTCAGTGATTCCGAATAAGAAGGGGATGATACTTTCACTAATCGAAATTATCACTCAAAGATAGTGCATGATAAATTGATTCACTCTCAGAAAGAATTTCTAATAACAAGACTAAAAATATCCTTATTTCTTATTTCTTCTTATTTAATTTTTGTTTCTTCTTATTCAATTTTATTGCAATCTTACGCAGAATATAAAACTAAAATAATATTAAGATAGAGTCTATAATTCCTATTTTTCTCCATCAAATTAAATAAAATTGATTTATTATCTTAAGACAAGAGTAACACATTCATTACTTTATGTTTTTACATTTAGAATAAAAATTTGCTTGATGTTATAATAAATCATGATTAATTACTACATAGTGCATGATACTATCTATAGAGGATCGTGCAGACAAGCGATCTCTCATAAAAAGATTTGAATATGTTACATTACAATTAATGCATCCATGGAAAACTTAGCAGCCTTTGCCTACGCGTAAAATGAGTCCTTATGGATCTTTTAAGATTTGAGACGAGATTTGTCGAAGTGAGTTCCCTTATGGGCCCTTATTTTGTAATATCTGATTAGAAAGAAAAATAATTCTTTAAATTTTCTTCAGTTCAATGTATTGTTAAATCTAAAATATGAGATTTGCCACAAATAATTTCGAAAAAATCAAATATTGATAAAAATTCTCTTTTTTCTTTTTGAATCCATTTTCAAAAATTGCTTCAATCTCACAGTTTGCTAAATAAAAATAAATGTTGATTGCCGACGCAATGCCTTGATGTTTATGTGACGGTCTGACATTCACCGTAGCCACTGTAGGAAATGAAATACTTCGAGGACGCGATGCTGGAAAACAAACGATCACAACCAGCATCACCTGCGATTTGGCTGCGCGATTGTAACCGTCTTTTTTAATTTTTTAAGAGCCCTGGTGAGGCATCTCGCAATAACATTTCTTGCTATACAGAGACGAGAAATGTTGTTATCCCTCACAAGGGCTCTCTTAAAAAAATCACAAGTATCTGCACAACTTTTAAAACATAGTCAAACTATGCATATATATTTCTTAATTAAATAGTGTCAAATAAATAATATTGTATTATAATAATATTTATGTACATAATTAACGAAAACGACATCGCCAAAATTACTGTTAACATATCACGTGTCGAAAATTTTCGAGAATTTCGAGACAAGACAAAATCTTCGCGTTCGAGATCGAAACGCGAACATACATATTGAAATTTTTTCCGAGACAAGACGAGATTTTCTGAAATTTCTATTTTTAAGTTACAAGGTGTATAAGGTGTTAGAATAACTGTGAACACTATTTTAATGTAAACAAAATCTTATTTTATATTATTTTAAGCTATCAAATTTTAATGATAAAAATAAATTTGAATTAGTACTTGGGTGAAAATTCATCCAAAGTAGCACTCTAGAGTTAAGTTTCAACGAGACGTCACGCATGATGGCAAAAATAAGAAGCTGCAAAGATCAACACTTTGTACATACAGCGAATGAGTAATTCTGTATTCGCATGTAACGCGGGGAAATCGCACCATTTAGAATCGCCGACGAATAAAATAGCGAAACAGGATATTCAATGCTCAGTCCGAGGAGTTTTATAATCGGTACATTTACGTTGCGCCGCGCGATTGCGAGATGCAGAAATAATCGTAAACGAGATAAACGTCTGATAGGCTTCGAGGCCGAGAGCAACGAGATCCGCGCTTTCGCCGTCCTTATTCAATTATTGAGGAAATCGGAAATAAACGAAGTGTATTACGCCGCGATTAATGCATGCGCACCGAGAGGCAATTAAAGTGCACTCGGTTTGATTTTCCTGGAGTCTCGCGCTGTCGATTTCAATTTGGCGATGCGGTAATAGATATAAAAACTCATTACCGCGATCGTTACATCGCGAGTGAAATCGAAGATCTGATTACTACGGCAGGTAGAAGGAAACAAGCTTGTTTTTTAATGAAGGTTTTAATATTCTGAAAGAAAAGAGAAGTCATTTTAAGGGTCGCGCGCGACGCCAATTCCGAAGAATGCTTTTAGCTTCGGAACGATCACTGTTATAGCCCCAATAATCCATTGGAAGTCGGTTACAGCTTTCAGTCGGTAATCTATTGTTATGTACAAGCAAAAGGTTTCACAATCAGCATTGCGAATTCTCAGGGAAAAGTCCCCGAGAACGCAGGTTTTTCTGTTTTCGATCTCGTATAATTAGTACATGTCTATTCTGTGCAATGTTACAAATTTATTTTTAAAATAAATAAATTTATTATTAATTCTATTCTCTCAGTGTTACGCTTAGATAACTTAAAATTATCAAGATAATGATAAGATAAATTACATGTAAATGTATCTTAGAAAAGATAAAGAACATTTAATTTTAATTTATCTAGATAAAGGATAAAATAATGTATGATTTTATCTAGATAATTTTTAAATAATATCATTATGAGGCATCTTTCGATGACTCTGCTCACGAAAATTTGGAAATGTTAACGTTTGCCCTTTGAAACCGAGCTAAGTCTGTAATATAATAATAGTTGCTGACATGGTTTAGTTTCCACCAAAATCTTCAATTCGGTTTCCATTGGAAGTAAGATAATTGATCAAAGCGGAAATGAAATGAGTGCAATCTGAAGTGTTTTCATTGAATTAAATAATTTGGTTTCAAACTGGATTAAGGCCCGGTTTTTCATTATCTGGTTAACTTGTGATTATGAGCTTCACCTATTGAGCTTTACCTATGATGATGCCATAGATGAAGCTTATTGGATAAAACATCATCTTAAGTCTAACCAGATAAGTTAACCAGATAATGAAAATCCGGGCTTAGGTGTGAATTGTGAATTAATGTCTAGGTGAAAACTAGACCAGTGCCACCGCTGAATGGGCAGTGTTGATTTTGTCCACATCAAATCGGGCCATATCCGCCAATAAACCATTCTAAAGCAATATTGCCAGTCATGTTGTGCAATGTTGACACTACACACCATGCGAATTTCGCCTATAATATGTACTTTGCAAATTAAATCGAATATGTCTGATGTAATTTTATCGTCGAAGTATAAACATATTAGATTTATTTCATAAGAAATAAAAAATTTTTAAAAATGATTAAGTATATATGCTAAGTAAATAGATATATTCACCAAGAATTAAATTTGAAATATAATTTTAAAGCAATATTATAATATACATCTAAATAAAACAAAAATTACAAAACTACAAAAGAAGTTTCGAAAGAAAATTAATATTGATCACCGGATAACTATGTACTTATTAATAGTAAATAAAAAAAATAAAAAAACAGGTTTGACCCAAAAATGACAGTACATTGCGACAAATCTGATACTATGTTCACAGATAATAGATAAGATCTGCATGAACGGATTAGAGTTCTAAATAAAACAAAAATTATAAAACTACAAAAGAAGTTTCAAAAGAAAACTAATATATTGATCACCGGATAACTATATACTTATTAGTAAATAAAAAAATAAAAAACAGGTTTGATCCAAAAATGACAGTACATTGCGACAAATCTGATACTACGTTCACAGATAATAAATAAGATCTGCATGAACGGATTAGAATATTAGTGTTAAAATTAATTTGTAATATAGCGATATATTGCGTAAAAAAAAATAAAAGTAAAGAGAATAATTACTCGAAATTAAAATCTGTTATTTCTATTTTTTGTTTGATCGGTTTTGTCTCGTTGAATGTTTGTGTTTCACTTTCATATTTAATAATACCAAGGAAATCATTGTTCTCAATTGAACTGGATATGCACGATGTAGCCCTGCATTTATGTAACAAATAATTTAAAAATAAAGTGTGCTACAAGACATTTAATATTTGCATGTTGCATGATATAATCACAGAATAATTACCCTAAATTAAAATCTATTATTTCTATTTCTCTTTTTATAAGCGGCTTTGTCTCTTTGAATGTTTGTCTTTCGCTTTGAAATTCCATAGTACCATGAAAATCATTGTCTTCAACTGAACTTGACGTGCTTGATGCTCCCCTGCATTTATGTAAAGAATGATTTAAAAATTAAAAAATGCAATGGAACATTTAATATTTGTACGTTGCATGATATAAGCAAAGTGAATAAGTACCCGAAATTATAATCTGTTGTTTCTATTTCTTGTTTAAGCGGTTTTGTCTGGTCGAATATTTGTGTTTTACTTTGAGGTTGCAGAGTATCATCAAATTCTTTTTCTTTCAGTTGATGTTGACGTGCTCGCTTTTCTGCATTTATAAGAATGATTAAAAAAATAAGAGTAAGAATGATTAAAGATAAAATGTTATTAAAGAATTAATTCGATTTAAATTTGAAAAAAATGATTAAAAATAATGTCATTAAAGAATTAATTCGATTTGAATTTCGTATACGTAATTATACATGTAATTAAGAAAGTATAATACGCGTTAGAGTAATTAAAGTTTTTCAATTATGAAAAAGTCACCATTAATATATTAGGTGTACAACTTTGCTTCCGCCGTTTTTTTTTCGACATTCGAGGCTTTATTGTAAAAAACTGGTTATACATTTACGATTCAAAATATTGTTTATCGCTGGCCACCCAATTTCCTTGTTTCTGAATCATTCCCATGGCTTTCAGGCGTTTTGAAATGGCTTGTTGAGTCACTCCCAATGATCCTGCCAATTCTTCTTGCGTTTGACACGAATCTTCATAAAGTAATGCCTTCAATTCTGCATCTTTGAAAACCTTCTCTCCGCCATGCCGGTCGTCGATGTCAAAATCATCGTTCTTGAAGCGTTGAAACNCGTTCTTGAAGCGTTGAAACCACTCACGACACGTTCTTTCACTAATAGCGGTCTCGCCATAAGTATTTGAGAGCATTCGATGAGCCTCAGCCGCAGATTTCTTCATATTGAAGCAGAAAATTAAAACCTCCCGCAAATGACGAGAATTTGGCTCGTAAACTGACATTTTCAATCAAGAATAACTTTACGATGCGGACACAAATCGACTAATGTTTCGATGGGGTTATATTGACAAATGCCCAAGTTTATTGTGTGACGTCTACATCTGTTTATTTCCACCAACACATACCGCTAAAGCCATCTATTGGAAAACGGCGGAAGCAAAGTTGTACACCTAATATTATTATCAAAATTGTCATTTTTAGAATTCCAGTGTTATTAATACTTTAATATTTATAAAACTCACTTTATAAAATTCATGTGTTCACAAAAAATATATTTAAATATTTATAAAATTTATTAACTCGTAAATAAAATATCTTAAATAAAAAATTGAACAAATTAATAAATAACTATTGATCATAAATATATAATACAATAAATACATTTTGTTTTATCACATTACTTTATCATATTAAATAGAAACTTATAATTGAAAATATACATAATGTAAAAGAAGATAGTGTCATGACCATCCTTATTATCTTCGTTTAAGATGGAATTACTAGTAATCATTGGCGTAACTCCGGGAGGGGGGGGGGCAAAGGATGCTGCGGCTTTGAGCCCAAGAATCGTTGTAACTTAATTTTATTTTTAATTACCTATGGATTTCAATCGTTTGGAAACTGTTTGTTGCTTAACTCCCAATGATTCTGCAATCTCCTCTTGCGTTTGACACGGATCTTCATCGAGTAATGCCTCCAATTCTTTGTCTTCGAATTT
>QKQZ01016007.1:0-10521 GCA_003595255.1 Solenopsis fugax | reverse complement strand
TTAATCACTGTGCACCGTTAACCGCGCTTGACTCGCATTTGCCGTATCTCTTTCTTGTTTTGATAATTTTAATTATTTATTTAAACTCATGATTCTTTTGAGACAATTATTTTTTAAAACATTTATATTAGAGAACATTTCTTTTATGTTATTAAAAAGTAAAATGGTTTGCCATATTAGGAAAACGTTAATTTTAGTGAGAAAAATTTTATAATATAAAAAAAATTAATTGTTTAATTTTCAGTAAGGAAGTGAGTTATATCCACTTTTAAAAATTCAAAATAAATTCTCAAAAATATTTCAGTATATGTAAAATATTATATCATACAGAAAATTTTGGAATTGCAATAAATTTCACTCCCTAAATGAATATTCTTTTCTTCAATTTTAATTTTGTATTGGAAAAATTGTACAGGAAAAATCCTAAAAACTTCATATTTATAAAAATTATATAAATTTTGTAATTTTAGCTACAAATGTAAAAAAATAATTCTTAAAACAATTTTTAATATCTTGGATGCAATAATTAGCTGAATTTGTACACAAACTCAGAACACAACTTTTTATATAAAATGTCACGACTTTTCACTGCGCGATACGCAGCGAACAGCTCGATTAAACAAGGAAAATAAGTTAACGGGCTCCAAAAACTATCTCGTTCGCTCGGACAGCGAATTCGCGACAAACGAAACCGAAGATCGCCAAGACACGAAAAGTTGGGCACCAAACGTGCTCTACGGCACGTCAATTCACAAACAGAACCGAATACGCGAATTCAACGAAACGACAACTAACGCGAAAGCTGTCCTAGCTCGCGAGAGCTGGCTAACTCCACCTAAGAAGGGCAGGGCGAAGCAAAGGCAAGAGTCGCGCACGCTAACGTGACGAGGAGATCGGTGGGTAGGCGAGAAATTCGATACTAAGATTAGACATACACAATTAACATTTATTTAAAAAGAATAAGTGTCCGGCCTCTATATGCCGGGATTTAGAAATTACAATAGTCGATTCTACAATATCCGAGATGGAACGGACTGTAATTCTCAACGAACGTGATCTGTCCGTGATCGCGACATCGGTTGACTCTAAACACGCTCTGATAGTATTCGACATGAAAATGACATTAATTCGACACAGATTTCTAACGCGACAGAAACGGAAACGAAAGATATTCACGGCGCGACACAAAAGTAATTCCAAATTCCCGAAACGCGATGACACAAAGTCGAGAAGTGATAAAATAGCGCGGGGCTACGAACTCACCCGGTATACCGCACGGACAGATCGTCGCGGCACGCCGCGATCACGCGGTGATCATGCCGACCGACCGGCGCTACAGAACAAGGCGAAAACGCGGGACAGGGTTCGCCACAGGATCCTGCACTTTTCTCGGCTCTCTTAAATACGCGATATCTCCAGAAGGGACGACGAGACTCAACGAGCCATTTCACTTTAGCCTGCGATGAGACAAGTGGAGGTCCTCGTGCACTTGCCTGCAAACGATCTACACCAACACGAAACCCAATAGGCAACAAAAGCGGCCTTCCGTGCTCACTAACACTAATCACATCTACCGGCAGAATACACGCGACAACTCCTCGCTCGCACGCGGCTTTACATGAAGGTTAACTTAATAGCGGGATACTCCCATCGATGTGGACGGTTTCTCCTCGGCGTGGTCCTCTCCGTCGACAGCTAAGCGGGCGACAACCATGTCCGGTTCCTTGGTTTCACAACTGATCTGACCTGCAGCATCTGTGTACTGGCTTAGTGCCTTTTCGACCATCGTACTTGACGGTACTTATCCGAACTGTGTCTGCGACGTCTTATTTAAAATAAGTAAAATTTTCGAGCGCTTTTTGATGCAGTGACTGTTCTCATATTTTTGCATCAATTATTATATTTCCGACTACGTCTGTTTTTGAGGTCAGTTTCTTCCCCCCCTTTTTTCTTATTGATTCTGAAGTGTCATGTATTTCATCATATTTGGGCTCTTTTTATTTTTATTTCCATTCTTAGTGCGAGCATGTATACATTTTTCGAGCCGACCAACTCGCAATTTTTGTCACTTCTCTTCGAAGAAGTCCTCAACCTCACTACAGGCGGAAATTAGCTTTAACGCTCCTCGATGCATTTATTAATTAATTTTTTGCGCTGAAGATGGCTCAAAATTAGAGCCGAAACGTTCGACTTCGATTTTAACTTTTTTGTAGTCAAATTCACTTGAGAAATCCATGTGATTTTTGTAATCATTTTTCGATTTCCTTTGCGCACCGTTAACCGCGCTTGACTCGTACCTGCCGCTACTTACCTTTATGTTTTATACAATAATTATATTTTATACATAATTATATATATTTTATACATAATTATATATAAAATATGTATAATTATTTATAATTACAAGAAGGTCATTAAAACCGAACATAAAGGGTGGAATAAATATATTAAAATAAGTTTTACATAGAACAAAATCTTGTAATATTACGAAACGTTTCAGCTGTATTTAGCCTTTTTCAATCGTCCAACAATTAATACATACCAAAACTTCGGTAATACGCTAACAATATTAGTTACATTAATAATTAGTTGTGCATCAGAGCTTCAAATCTTCAGTTACAAATGTTCTAATCTCAGCAATCCCAACAAATACGTCACAGATATGTGAACGAACTACCGATGCTGTAACTCCATCAATTCCTCGTTTGGAAGCGAGAAAGTGTTGGTGAGGCATCGTGTGTCAAATGAACTAGGCGCGAATTCTTAAGACGCTTTGATAACCTCGTTTAAGTCTTCCGCAAATATGTCAATATCTTATAAGACTGTCACTGTATTCGAACTTCTAACCGTATGAGTTCTAAAATAAGACTGCTGTGCGCTCTAATGCTAAGGTCGACGATATTGTGATAAAAGTAGTGGTAATATCCCAAAATATTATGAGAAGGAGGTAACGGAAAGATCTTTTAAAATATCAGAATAAGCGCCGTCAAGCAATTCAGTGTCCCAGTTTAAATTTGAGATGTGAGCCCATAGGTGTGCTGAACGTTTGTCTATAAATCACTTGATTAAACGTGAAAAAAGTGGACGATAAAACAAATTCTATTGCCTTTATGAATTCAATTTGTGGTATCGAGATTATTTTTTTTATGTGGTCCCATCTTTTCTTTATGCCATCAATTGCAACACTTAGAAGAATGTTAGTAAAAAGTGAAACCACATCAAATGATACTAAAATTTCCGAATCTGTCAATGTTGTTCCTGTAAGCTTTTGATACAACTCGAATTGTAGACAGTGAAAAAAATTTTTACAAAAGACTCATATCTGAAACTATACACATAAAAGAACAAAAGAATAGCATAAATTTAAACACTAGGGACACTGAATTGCTTGACGGCGCTTATTCTGATATTTTAAAAGATCTTTCTGTTATCTCCTTCTCATAATATTTTGGCGGGGATACTACTTTTATCACAATATCGTTGACCTTAACATTAGAGCGCACAAAAATCTTATTTTAGAACTCATACGGTTAGAAGTTCGAATATAGTGACAGTCTTATAAGATATTGACATATTTGCGGAAGACTTAAACGAGGTATTTAACTCAAAACTTGAATTTATATATTTTTTAATTGTCAGACTATAGTATGTGATAGTGACGACCACTTTGTGAATGACATAGGTTATCAAAGCGTCTTAAGAATTCGTGCCTAGTTCACTTGACACACGATGCCTGACCAACACTTTCTCGCTTCCAAACGAGGAATTGATGGAGTTACAGCATCGGTAGTTCGTTCACATATCTGTGACGTATTTGTTGGGATTGCTGAGCTTAGAACATTTGTGACTGAAGATTCGAAGCTCTGATGCACAACTAATTATTAATGTAACTAATATTGTTAGCGTATTACCGAAGTTTTATGTATTAATTGTTGGACGATTGAAAAAGGCTAAGTACAGCCGAAACGTTTTGTAATATTACAAAACTTTGTTTTATGTAAAACTTATTTTAATATATTTATTCCACCCTTTATGCTCGGTTTTAATGACCTTCTTGTAATTATAAATAGCGGTTAGCATACACGAGCCTATATATCTTATTGTTTTGAGTGTATAATTATTGTATAAAAATCATGCGTAATTATATATGATGGTAATATATAACGCGATGATCTGTCCGTGCGGTATCCGGTAAATACTTGTATCAAGATTAAATACATATACTTACCAAAGCCGTACACGTCTATACATGTCGCCGTATCTTTTTTTTGCTCACGGAGGGGAAATGCATTATGCATATCCCGGGCCTCGGGGGGAGAGCCCGGGGTTATGTGGGACTCACCCTCGCCGACAGGCGTGTCAGCGAAGGTATACCCACTAAAACCCCTCCAGGTGTATGTACATCGCTGGTCCTTACTTAGGGAGCAACACGAAGCACGTTACTTTCTTTCTTTCACTCGATTTTCTGATTCATGCAATATATATTGAGTCGCAGCACTACGATTTTAAAAACGTCTTTGAACTCTATGGCTTATAGACTAGAGTATAGATTCAGACGCATAATCAATATTGCGTAGTAACACTTCGAGGAAACGCTTCGCGATTGTTTACGAGCGGCGTCGCGCAATTACAAATAAATTTTTTTTATCAAATTATGAATTATTTAATTTTAACGAATTTCAATTCTGTATTCGTATAAACTAAGAGATAACTCCAGTTCTAATTATCATAGGCAGTGATGAGTAAAAAACATTTCAAACCTGAAATTATACATATAGCTGAAAATGTTATTTTCTATATTACAGTTTTAAAAAAAATATTTTTTTAATTGTTATTTATTATAAACAATAAAAATGTTAAATAATATACACGCATGTCCCCATCACGTCATGCGGGTAACGTGAATAATTTCGGCTGCTGACGCATGCACAGAGAACGCTCATAAAGAGAGGGTGATCCCGTGCATCATATTATCTCAGGCAAGCTTATAGGGGATATATTCATTACAGTACAATTGATAAATATGTTGCGAAAACAGATTATTACGTTCCAGATTCTTTTCCTTTACTTACGGTGTCAGTACAGAGTCTAAGTACGTGTGGCGGCTCGGTGCGTTCGGCACAAAGACCGAATAGACTTGTCATCGGAAGATAAGTCTACGACGGCATCGAGCATTAGGAAGTGCAAGATGACCGGCTGTCATAAAACCTGTCACATTTGACCAAACACTTCTCATCTACCAGATCATAAATTTGGGGATCGACATGCTCCATCCGGCAAATAGGCCTAATTTATGAGACAGGCGGAATAAACCGCCAAAACCATATATAGAAGTCGTGATCCAAATATCTTACTCCCATCCCTTGACGGTACTGACACCGATAGTCCAATCATAGATGAGAAAAGATTCGATAGAAGGATTAGAAGCATCTTGATTGGATTTGGTTGACTCGATGAGGGACCAAAAATTAATTGATCCACCCACTTTTCCTAATATAAAAAAGGCGACACAAAGAGCGAGAACAACTCCGTACTCAAATTTTAAGAGCAATAGTCACGCTCGAATTTCACTCTGACTTATTAATTCTTGGACTTAGAAAATTTTCAACTCTTTGTCGCGAGTGTTCACTGATCCTGAGATCGCCAGCCAAATCCAACTAACCGTCTACGATCTCTGCTGACAATAGCCCGCCTGCTGCGCAAGGGTCATTCTATTGTTTTGAGCCGAACACTAAGCCGTAACCAGTGAGTGACCAAACCTTCCTGTTGCTTTCCCTTTCTCGTGTAAAAGCCTACCTTTTCTCTCTCATAGAGACATTTTGAAAGAGACTCATCTCTTCTGTTCGGAATTAATTCTATTAATTTCTTTTAATATAAAAATCTGGACTCGTGAAATTGTCAAAAACACGAAACAAAAACGGCAAATGCGAGTCAAGCGCGGTTAACGATGCGCAATAAGTAACAACAAAAGGTTATATGTTACATCAACTTTACTAATAATGAACGTTTCGGCTCATCCTTCGAGCCATCCTCAGCATGGGTACAAAGTCATTAAGAGATCAAGTCGCTGATGTTGAAGTGAGGCGCCTCCTCGTCAGGAAATTGTTGTAAATATCGAGTTATTAGGCCCGATAATAATAAACATGGCTCAACTCAACATCAGAAATAGTCAATGTTATACAAAAGATTCTGGCGCAAAAGAGTGTAACACGTGCTCACAAAGAAAAATAAGTTAACAATAAGAATAAATTAAATATATAAATTATAATACGTTGAGACTCAGAACGAGCGTTGAGTACGTCTTGCACGCACGAACGTCACAGTTACACTTAATTTCTTTTCTTTTAATTTGCTCCTTTAAATATAACGAGAGAGAAACGGGAACCTTACTTCTATTTTTCTTTTTTATTACACGGCTAACGATAAGATTTATACTGATTTTAGTGCGTAATCGAACTCGCCTACCGCAACATAGAAATAAATCGCGAGCGGCCGCGAGACAGCGCCGGAACCGACGGAACAGGCGCGCTAGAAAACAATCCCAAAATCTTATATATTTGTCTACATCTAACCAGTACATTTCGCCTTCTCTCTCTCCCTCTTACTCCCCTGTTTTACATCTGGAGCCTAGCCCTCCGCATCCTCCTCCAACACCCCCTAATGAACTGAAACAGAATCCTCCTTCTTCCCCCCCCTGCAACCCGTCACGATGCAGAACAATTCATCGATACTATCCCTTTACAATTCTTCTTAGAATTGGACGAACTCCTTCTCTCTCTCCCTCCTGAAGTTTTCCCAATAGAAGAGTAAATTCCCTCATATTCGTATTCCTCTCCATGAATTCCTCCCCATGAATTCTAAGGAATCATCACCGATTTTCTTATTTTCCTTTAAGCTACTCCATCGATCCCAATCAAATTAATCTCAACGGAATAATCATGTACTCTACACAATATTTGTAAGACACTCCGCAAACCACACACACACACACACACACACACACGCGCGCGCGCACACACGCGCACGCACACACACGATCACCATTGTAACCGCGTACATTACAATTATAAAATTATTAACCATACCATAACTATTTTATAATCTTCTATAATCAATTATGATCATTGTACAATCAATTATAATCATTTTATAATCAATTATAATCATTATTTTCTTATGTTTGAATAAATTATAAGTTTTTATCTTAAATCACCTCTTCATTATTTGATCCCTCTGAATCCCAGCTCGAATAGGATTGCACAGGTCCGATCCCGAGTTAAAACGATTTAATTCGCTGACTCAAAATAAGGACCAAGGAATGAATGAGATCGAATAAGAGTGTCCTGGTGGCACGCTGACTTATATTCGAACTCACTCAATGTATTCGACTCGTGACACGCGCCTGAAAACACGTATGCACGAGACTAGGTCTATTGCATCCTTCCCTACCTCCATTCGAAACCTTTTCCCAAGTCTCTTCCCGTGTCGAATAAACAAAGAGACTAGCCCGAGTAACTGCCTGGATGTAACAAGACAAAGAAGAAATATGAAGTTTTGGAAGGAAGATGAAAACGTCGCAGTAAGTTACATTGAAAATATGTAATTCTTAAATTACCCGTAATAATAATAAAGTAATCTATCATGTGTCCGACGACATATTGGCAAGAGATTCTTGGATCTGTCGACAGAATAATCTGTCGATAGAATATTAGAGACATATGTCTATGTCGATCTGTTGCCATTCTGTCATCAGATGAGTAACACTGTAGGTACATTTATAAAACTAAACTTTCTTTTTTAGATTCTCTTGAACAATACAAAGATGGAGAAAAAGAATAGCTAAAAATAAAGTTCAAAGTGATACAGTGACTGATGCTACAAATTGTGAATGCATTGATTTTGACCAGCATTCTCCATCTACCATTAATTACAGTAAGTTCAATTTGTAACACAAAGCGAATTCTTTAATAAAAATTTAATGCATAAAATAGGTCTATTCCACATACATGATTTGTCCAATAAGTATTGGAACTGAAGTCATAAAAAAAAATTTATTGAAGATATATGTACAATGCATTTAATATTCTTCAAAATATGATCTTCCTTCATCAATACACCGCTGCCAGCGCTTTTTCCAATTTTCATACGCCCCCTGGAAGTCAGCAACCGCAAGGCACCCCGTCGAAGCCGCTTGGATCGCCTCAATCGTCCCGAAACGATGTCCTTTCAGGCTCCTTTTGATTCGAAGGAACAAAAAGAAGTCGAAAGGAGCGATATCTAAACTGTAGCGTGGTTGACAACGTTGCCATGTTGTGTTTGACAAAACCTTCGGCACCAACTTCGCGCATACCTTCCGCATTTGCAAATCATCGGTCACAATTGAATGCACAGGATTTCACTAAATTTAACTCATGTGCTATCCAACGAACACTTAACCAGCGATCACAGTTCAAAAGTTCTCGCACTCTGTGCACATTTTCATCGATTCGGGCCGATGTCGGACGTCCAGCGCGTTGTCTTCGACGTCTTCTCGGCCGTCTTTGAATTTTTTATGTCACTCAAAAACACGCATTTTCGACATGGCTTCGTCCTTGTAAGCCTCACGGATCATGTCAAAAGTCTCCGTAGCAGATTTGTTCAGTTTAACGCAAAATTTGATGGCCCAACGCTGCTCGATAGTTTGCTGCACTCTCAACGCGAGCACTAAACACACCTTCACTTCAGGCGCGTTCTACACACTCCAAAGGCTCGGAGGCAAGTAAGCCCGGTTTCCTAACTCGCGTGACATCCCCCATCACCGATCCCGCCCATAGAGATCGCCCTCCACCCATTCCTATTTACCAGAAAAAATTAGTCCCGATACTTATTGGAAAAACCATGTATGTCAGAGTCGAACATTGGTCCGATATCTAATGTTGGATGTGGCGCGCGCGCGCGCGCGCGCGTCTGTGTGTGTTCTATATGTTTTTGAAGTAAAATGTTTTCATTTAAAAATTCTTTTAATTTTATCGTGTTAAACTTATAATGAATATTTATGATTTTTTAAACAGATTACAGCTCTGAAGATGAAAGCAACACCTCAACTGAAGATGATCTTACATTCATGAGTGATAACGGATTTTCTGAAAATGAATCTGATGAACATTTTCATGATGAGTCTATTTCTAACATTGATATAAATTTGATTGCAGTCAATAATGATACAGCTGCTGATTTTGATACTGAATATAATATTTGTGATAATATTGCAAATATTCGAAGCTTTATTTATGAAGGTAGCAATATGACTTTAGATGAAAGTATATTATTAATTATGGAATTATACATAAAGCATACATGGACTAAGAGTAATCTTCACAATTGTCTCTGTTACATCCAGGGTGTATTCGGGGTGATCTCTTTATTATTTCGAGACGGAAAGGATCTTAGAAAAAGATTTCAAGTGGAGGTAGGAAGGATGCAACAGGTCTACTCTCGTAGACACATGTGTTAAGGCACGTGTCACGAGTCGAATGCATTGGGTGAGCTCGAATATAGATCAGCGTGCCATCAGGACGATATTACTCTATTTTCGATCTCGTGCATTAGGCGGTCCTTATTTTGAGTCAACGAATTTAATCGTTTTAACTCGGGAACGGACCAGTGCAAACTTATTCGAGCAAGGGATCAGTGGTGGTTTTATAAAATAAAGAAGAAATGGTGAAATAAAACTTACGATTTATTTAAGCATAAGTAAAGATAATAAAAATGATTACAAACGATATGGAAACGATTACCGTATAATTAATAATTTTAATCATTATATATTTATAGTTGTAACGTACGCGGTTTACAATTATCATCGTTGTGTGTAAAAGATATATCAGTGTATAATTACGGGGTGTCTTACAAAATTTTGTGTAGAATACATTATTGACGAGAGATTATGAATGTATTTCGTTAAAATTGATCCTTGCCAATTAATACTTTAATGATCCTAGAAATTAAAGTTTTCTACAAATTGAAATAAAAACGCCTTCTACGGTCAAGCTGGATCTTAGTGCTTTTTATAAATTTCCTTGTGTGATTTTTATATACCTTTTTTCAAATTCAACCGAGTACGCGCCGAATTACTTTTCCGGTCATAACGCAGCTATAAGTTGAACATGAACAGATAATATCATATTTATTAAATTAGAAATAATTTAATAATTAGCGATGCTAACTTGCATCTTGATGTTAAACCCCTTATCCCCCCCTGAAAAAATTGTAAAAAATTTATTGCGAAAAATATCACCTCAGCCAGTGTTCGAACCTGGAACCTCCCGAATCTCCGGTCCGGGCATCTTACCACTTCGATCACTGAGGCCTCGGTGATATTTCTCGCAATAATCATATATGAGTTAGAACACAAGTAGTGTTATAGGGCCGGTACTAACTACAGGGCAACGAGGGGGGTCGGGTGTGCGGGGAGGAAACGTGGATGCGAGGGGGGTATGCGGTAAGTTCGAGGAAGAGCGCGTTATCGCGGGGAAGCACCGC
>QKQZ01015999.1:0-26470 GCA_003595255.1 Solenopsis fugax | reverse complement strand
GAGACCCAGGCATAATTAAGATCGAACTTCACTTTTCAAGTTCGTTTAATCTTCAAATTATTTTTCAAATAAATGAGAAGACAACGTTTCAGGTTGTTGTGAGAGAAATCTTATTTATAATTCGCAGAGAGAATTGTCTGAGATGGCTTACTTCTTGCCGCATTGGCTATTTCGAGAAAGGAGGAAGGTTGACTTGAGCTAAAAGACATCTAGCTCAAGACTTTTGCATTCTAATTGAATAATCCCGAAAGTTCAAAAGTTTGCTTGTGCAAAACTGAGATACAGAAAATTCTAGCTTCCGCATCTCTCCCGCGTAAATCCTACGAATGGCATTCAACATTCGGCACGGATCTCCTAAATCACTTTAATGAGATAAAGCAGATCTGTTAAATAATTTCTTGCGCAAATCATCAAACGATTAGTCGACATTTAATATTAATATTATTCCCTTTGACCATTTGATTTAAATACTCGCACTCGGCGGTGCAGCGGAAAAACACAGGGAAATGATAATCAAGGGAAAGATAATCTCCGCTCAGCTACAACACTCAAGGCTAAAAGCGACCAGAAAGAAGAGAAGAGGAGGGGGAGGAGGGTGGAGAAAGGAGGGTAAGCCTCTTTAAGAAACGAAAGGAAACTTGAATCGTCGAAGGAATATTTCTTTCAAATTACGTGTCTCGCGAATAGTTACGGAAGCCAATTACTTGAAAAGACCTCGGTCACGTTCCGTTTACTTTCTCTCACCGCGATGCTCCAGAAGAATAACGAGATATTACGCGGTCGTTGAATAACTCCCCAACGCACATCCCTCGCAAAGATACTTGATTTGTATCTCATTTTACTTTTCCCTTTCTCATTTGTGCATGAAATCTCTCACTTGTACATTATTTTTATTTAAAATGATAAAAAAAAATAAACTGCAGATGTAAGATGAAAACTTTTTATCCTAGGTATATTTTGCCTGAATGCATTTATCCTGTATCAAGGAATGTGTTGTCGTTCCGAATCTCTCGTTGCGAATTGCCACATAATCCACTTGCTGACGCCGTTAACTTCGTTTTACGTTTCGACCGACCGCGAGAATGAATGATGAAAAGAGCGCAAAGGCAGAGAGGAGGAGGAAAAAAAACGGTGGTACGCTGGAGCATAGATCATATTTTAGTCCATCAACGAGCACATCACGTTTCCGCGTATCGCGTGTTCCGCCATCCACTCGGAACATTCGAGCATGTCACCGGGACGAAGCGAACGTGTCACC
The DNA here is from genome assembly GCA_003595255.1 of Solenopsis fugax. NCBI lineage: Eukaryota > Metazoa > Arthropoda > Insecta > Hymenoptera > Formicidae > Solenopsis > Solenopsis fugax. The sequence goes on along the minus strand of QKQZ01015999.1, from coordinate 25,212 downwards.
TGTTCACAGCATCTACTTTACATGCTTATTCCAGTCTCGGCTTATAACGTTTGCCGCTACATCATGCGAATGCGTGTGTGAGCGTATAAATGCATGCATATGTGGGTGCTTCGCGTGTACGTAGTGGTCCGGTGCACGTGCAGCTGCCTCGATTTGCATAACACGCCAGTATTTACAGATTCGTCTACGTACACGAGTCCGTCTCCGTTATCGAGTCTGACTCGATGCAAATCCGCGCAATGAAAACGTTGCCGACTAAACCGATTAACTAGTTCGCGATTTGTTAGTCATGTTATATCGTCCCGGTGTCACGCTCTGACTAGTATTAACGTTGAATGTCAAAATCTATTCGCATATTTCGCGTATTACCCACGTCCACGATTTTCAATTAGACACAATAATCTTGGCCTCCTTTATTCTCTTCTGAAAAATATTTTATATTTTTTTAATATATTTTACATTTGTTATTTAAAATGTTTTGAATAACAAAAAATACTTTATTCGTAATACATACACTGAGAGAAAAAAAGTTGTTAATTTGATTAATTTTTTTTAGTTCAAGTATTTATGTATTTAACAATAAGTTAACTATATAAATGTTTAAATTTAAGTCCAAGTATTTTACGTATTTAAATACATAAATATATATATACTAGAATTGAAAAAATTTAATTAAGTTGAAAAATCAATTTAACAATTTTTTTCTCAGTATAATAACACTTTTCTAGTCTGTTTACTATTACGAATTTAAGAGAGCAATAAAGAAATTATTATGGTCATTATATAGATACAAATTATATGTTCTACATAAAATCTATACTTTAAATTTAAATAATCCTAAATGCATAAATTAAAGTAACAACCAAAACAATTGCAGCGGGAATATTAGCTATCTAAATCTTGCGATATGTCAGGGGCAGACGTTTCTACTGTGACAACAGCAACTAGATAATATGATGTATAATTCTGTCAGTCTTCAGTACACGACCAAATGTCGCAGATGTCGAGGTTGAAACGTATGATAAAGCAATGTGGACGACGCGGAGTTTGGTGAATTACGTTCGCGAGAGTCCAACGCGCCGGCTATCTCCAGGAGCCATCGATACCGTATCGCCCGTAAAAGTTTCGCCCGCGGAAAATAAGCAGCGATGTCGCTACTCTAAACTGAAAGTGCGTTTAGATCTGACATTTATGGCACGACATTTCTTTCCGACACTCGATGTTGCCGGTATAAACGGTTAATACGTCCGTTTACAACCGGCTTTACCGACGATAAAACCTCGTTGTAAGGTACCGAGCGTTATTATATTTCCGTACGAACGGTGGAGGAGGACGGGGGAGGGGCCGAAAGGGAATGAGAAATGCGGAGAATAGAGAAAATGAGCGAGACGATAAATTTCTCCGGTAGTCACCGGATCGATGAGGCACCGCGAGTGGATCCAGGAAGAGAACCAGGATTCACCACGAGAGTCCCGCGCCCGGTAAACTACGCCGAACTATTTACAGATTTATCGCCGTCCCTGCTGTTATTGTATTTCCGTGAAACGAAATCGGATGGAAAATACCGAGAAAGAGAGTGAGGAGAAAAGAGGGAAAAAAAAGATAATAATACGCCGACGCTTTAGAAAAGAGGAATCCAAGTTTCGCAGGGAGAAATACGTATTAAGAGCAAGAAGCTTTTGCAGCACGATGTTATTTACTTCATTTTAATAGTTTGAAGAAACGATACTTTATTCGCGCATGAAGAAATGCTTTTATAAAATCTTATCACATAATAATACGTCAATGATGTTGCTAATTTAATTGGCTATCTATAAGCTACACAATTATATAATGCTCTTTAATGAAGATATTTTCACACTCTTGACTTTAATCTAATGTCTTTTCTTTCACTACGCGGAAGCTTCTTATCAAATTTTTACTGCAAAGCGTACTTTGAAACTATCTATTTATAAAGCATGTCTAATTGTAAAAGATAAAAACAATTAGTAATTAGCGATATATTCTTGTCAGTGTTTCACGTAAAAATACTTAGAAAAGCAATTTGTGTTTGACACAAAAGTTGAAATTGTATCTAAGATATATACCTAAGATATTGAAACACAATGTTACTAGCGATATATTCTTGTCAATAGTTATTTATAAGACATAATTTTTTATAAGAATAGGGGAAGGTGGGGCAAGAAAGGGAAGCGAGGGAAGACGGGGTATCCCCTGTATCGCGCGATTCAAATGCAGAAATCACAAACGAGCATATGTGTTAGATACGGCTCCTCGGTCATTGAAAGTTACCTACGAGTCAGCGAAGTAGACAGCTGCGTTATTGAGATAAATTTTAATTTATACTTTTTTGCTATTTCCTTATAACTTTATCTCATTGTTTCATGCGTGACATTAGTATTAAATTTTAGTAATTCTCTTGTGAATGTATGTGTTTCTGAGACAAAATTTAATGGGCTGTAAGGTAAGAGTGTTATTTTCTACTTTTGTAAACAGTGTTGGAATATTATTGATATCATTTCAATTAGACGACAGCGGGCAAGAAGGAGATAGAACAGAGTAGTGTAACTGCGTGCAGCACGAGTGTGTACCTATATCGTTATTGACCNGCTGTAAGGTAAGAGTGTTATTTTCTACTTTTGTAAACAGTGTTTGAAATATTATTGGTATCAATCGATTAGACGACAGCGGGCAAGAAGGAGATAGAACAGAGTAGTGTAACTGCGTGCAGCACGAGTGTGTACCTATATCGTTATTGACCACAGCTATTCACAGCGTAGTATTTTTCATCGGACAGCCAATCATAGACGGTGATAATACGCACTATTGAGTGATATCGATATATCGACTTACGTCTATTAACCTCGCCACTATTGTTATTGCATAATTCGCCGGTTGACGAAAGAAAAACTTCCGAGAGTCTAAATCATAATCTGCAAAGCAATAAAATCAGGAAAGGTGTATAAATCACTGAAAAAAAAGACATTAACGAGAGGACCCTATCTTACCCGACCCGACGGGCAAGATGGGGAGAAATGCCTCTTTTTGGTTTTTATTAAATACATTCTATAATACTTTAAAATTTTATTTTAATGATAATTATTATGTAAGACAAATGTCCAAAGATTATTATAAAAATAAAGATGATTCGTTAATTATGAAAACCTAGCTTTTATTCATTCTCAAAGCTTAACTGCCCTGTCTTACCCCACTTTCCCCTATTTGGAAAAGCAATCTCACATTATACGCTTATTATACACTTGTTCGTCAATAAAGAAAACTTTTTTTTAATTTTTCTTCTTATTTTGTTATTTTTTTTAGTTACCCTGAGAAAGTCTATTTCTCTTTTTTTTATCATTCTACTTATCTTCAATATTTGGACATTGTGTTATTATATTTTCTTAAATTAATTCATATTTATTGCTCTAAGATAATAGATTATATTGACAGAATTATTTCCAATGTATCAATATAACGTTTGGAGAAAAAGAAATAATAGTTTGAAATCTCAAGAGTGTCTGGAAACTCAGTTTAAATGAGGATTCCGAGGGATTTCAATCCAAGGCAAATGTTTTGTTTGCACATTCCGAAGAGTTTTATAATTAACTTTTGAAGTTTCACGAGTTTAGCGAATTATTAAATTTTCCATAGAAAATTTTGATAGCTGATGTGTCAACGCGTTGCAATATGTACACGAATGTTTGCGGTTGCAAACGTCTGAATTCTAAATAGCGGCGTAGAAGAAGAGAGAAGGGGGGTGAGCGAAGAAACTAATGCGTGTGTGTGAACACACCGATTTAGCGTTCGCAACTGGGATCGACAATTCGCCGTTATTGAATCAGGTACAGCCGTCGTATAAACCCGTTACAATTTACAACGCGCGAAATGGATTCCGCGTGATTGTCAACCTCGATGATTTTAATTTGGCGGAGCGTGCTACCGCCAATTCTCAACTTCCAACTGCATTTCGCGGGATTATCATATTGTGCGCGACGGCAAATTCGCGAAGCAGCCACGCGCGACGGCGCGGTGGCGTGAAGTCGACACACACAGAACGACATAATTATTTCGCTAAGTTCCTCTAAACGAGCCGGAGCGGCGCGCGGCATCGCAACGCACTCGTGCAAACTTGTTTGTCGCGACATTATCATACTCATTTGGCGTGCCATCATTACGTCACTCACGTTCGCACGTCGAAATCGCATTTCGGTCGCGAGACTCGCGTTAGGGATTTCGAAGTGTCGAGGAGAATTGATATCTCTCTCAGCTGGTATTCAGAAGCCGCCGTGAAACGACGGACTTTCCCGTGAGGCACATACACGTATTTATACTCGAAGATGCCGACACGCGATTATCGTCATCGTTATCCTTATCACGTGCTGGCGCGAAGTTACTGCGACCACCGCAGTCGCGGCGAATTTAAAAAGCGATTCGCGCACGCCGCGTTAATTTCTTTCCCGAGATTAATCCTCCTCCCATCACTCCTCTCCCGTGATCTTCGCACGTAAAACGGGAGATTAAAATCTTATTGTGTGGACGCGCGTGTGTACTTTTTTACGTATAATATAGTAACCAGAGTTGTTTTTAACGAATGCATAAAATATTTTCAGATTCCATAATTGGCAAGATATTTCGTAATTTTGCTAAGGTTTCACTGTTATGTTATTAAGCATTTTGGACATTTTCATTAGTTTGTGCGAAAATGGGGTTTGGTTATTACTAGTAAACATAACGCAGTTGACAGAAGTGAAAATTACTGGCGTTGCGTTTCGTTTCTTCCACCAGTAAAACCAGTAGACGATATCAAATAGTCCGAAACGTCATAAAGATTTTCAGGTTTAAAATTGCGGACATTTTAACATTATCGCAAGCTTGTAGTAACATTGCAGAAATCTTTTGTAATTTCCATACAATATTACAATATTTCAATGTAAGAGTTCTGCAATGTTTCTTCAATCTTTCAATGCTGGGTTATAAGTTATGATTCTAGCTTTCACTTTTTATAACAAATGTTATATTAATGATTAATATTATTAAAATATGAATTATTATAATAAAGTGATATGCATTATGAGCACGATTATACACTTCTTTTGGTACTTGTATAATATATTCTCAAATAATCGGATACGTCAGAAAGATAATTTTTAGGTTTAAAAACGTATTTGTAATTAATTTTTTATGTGTCAAAAGTTTAAAATAATGGAGACAAGCCAAAAGTATCTGCTTACATGATAAACGGAACAATAATTGCTTGATTTAAAATTACTCGATAAAACAACAAATATAGAATATATTATACGAGTACAAAAGGAAGTGTGTATTATCGTGCTCATAATTACTTTATTATAATAATCTAAATTTTAATAATATTAATTATATTTTAATAATATTAATCAATACAACATTTGTTTTAAAAAATGAAAGTTAGAATCAACCCATACAGTATAATACTGAAAGATTGCAGGAACATATTGCATAAACTTTACATTGAAACATTGTAAGTTTGCATGGAAATTGTGAAAGATTTCTACAATGTTACACACAATCTTTATTTTTCATCATTATTTACATAACAGTTTTATAAATAATGTAATAGCAGATATAAGTGTAAGTATAAATATTCTGTGTACATTTATGAGATTTTAACGCATCATTCTTTTTAATGCTTATATTTTTTCATACGAAGAGACGAAATTTTGTTGAGAACTAGACTGACACGTCAGAGCACGAACTCTTTCTCTACATTGCAAATACAGCCGTCATTGTTCGAAAGAGGTTTCCTCCTTCGAGAGCTTGATTTTCGCGGGATGTGAAAAGTATGAAACACAAGCCTGTTGTCCTCCATCGGGAATCGTAAATACTTGACCAGTCAAAAGTCATGCTCAGGATAGGAATAAATAAAATTAAACTGAAAAGTAGGAAATAAGAGGGGGAAGAGGATAGAAGATTTGTCACATTATGGCGGGCAGACACGTACTAGTTTGCTTTCGTGTTCGCGACATAAGTTTATTTCGGCAAGCATTTGCAGTTTGCATTCAGTAGATCAAGTGGATTATTCAGTTTGTATACAAGCGATTAAGTGGATTGTCTTCCTAGTCGCTGTAATAAGAAGCGTCGGATGCATTCGCGGCGCGTTTGCATGCGAATTCAGACTTCGAAGTTTCGAGTTTGATAAATTTCGTATTCAAGTATTAAGTTCTAAAAGAGCTCGTAAAGGCCACCATCGCTCCCCGGCGAAACTCTGCCTTTGATTAGCGAAACAGAAGGCTTGTTAACTTTAATTAATCTTGAAAACAGTTTTCGACATCTTACCGTTTCTCTTTTATCGAGGCGATTACAAGCGTGAAACGAATTGAGAGAGTAATTTAATATTTAAATAATGCTGCAAACGACGCTTATTTCCTATTGGAACTTGCAAAAGTACATCTTATAATCGTAAACTATTGAAATTAAATTCAATCGTCGCAACATGTAACGAGTGAAAAGAACTTGTCTTTAAAGAATTTAAAATAACAGCATATTCGGGGGAGGGAGGGGGGTAAAACGTATGAAATGGAAAGCAAATATTTGCGTTCCGTGCATGTTTCCACGTCGTATATTGTTTTAAGCCGGTGTTGTACGTCCAGCCAGTATGTAGGATTTTAAAATGCGTGTACATTTGCTTCCGCATAGTTTATTTACGAGAAATGACATTTTTTTCTTTGTACGCGCAAAATATTCACCTCTCGTTATATGCTTTTGCATTGTGTTTTTGAAATTATGATTTTTACAGAAAATAAGAACATTAATAATATACTTTCACATTTTTCTCCTTTAAAGACAATTCGCAAGTAGAGGGACAAGTACAAAGTGTAGAGCTTTACGTGAATATACGTGTATAATATAAGTGTAGAGAGAAGCAATATGCTTCGCATAAAACTAATTTGTTTCTTATTATATTTTCTAATAGTTTTAGAATTTTAGTGTCACTTTGCTACTGATATATTTTATTAAAACGTCTTTAAAAGAATAACATACAATGAAATTTTTATTGATTAAAAATATCGACTTTTAATGAATCAAGAAAACTGCGGCAAAATAAAGTACGAGGGCGTTCCGTAGATTGATGCAGCTTTATCTTCCAAAGCTCTCGCGCGGAAGAAATGCCTTATACTACGTCTACGCTACAACTGTTGGAAGACCGAAGGTTCTATTACTCGCGCTTAATTGATGCGTATTAGAAGGATCTCACCGCGCGACTCCATTGAAAGACTAACGTAATCTTTCCACGTCGCGTGTACCTCGTTAGAGATGCAGGCAGCGTGCTCAGCACCTGGCGATGAATCCGCAGAAAAGCATCGGGCGTCGACGACGACGCTGGATGGCATGAAAGTGGTTCCGACCGTCTTTATAAATTACTTTATTCCCGCCCTACCCCGGGCGTAACCGACAGGTATAATACTATGATATATCGTTGTCGCCAACCACCCTAGCGTCTCGCGCGAACGCTGGGAAACTGTAAGAGAACTGGGGGTGAGACGAGGCTGGTGTCTCTGTTTGTATGCGTGGTTCAGTTGTTGCAGGAGGAGAGAAGAAGCGAAGGAGCAAGAACGGAGACAAAGAGAGAATCAGTAAAGACAGAGAGAAAGAGAGAGAGAGAGAGAGAGGGAAACAGAAGGAGAGAAAGAGAGAGGAAGAGAGCAGGATAGGATCGGGACAAGAATGAAGAAAGAGAGAAAGGGTTGGTTCAAGAGGCGAGAAGACGAGGGCGGCTTCCTAATCAGCTTACTTCCGTAGCTCACACCTTTTGTACCCCACGCCAGCCCCTGGATTAAAGCATTGCTGTTGCCGGTTATTATATCACGAGATACGGGCGGGCGGTGTGCGCCCGTGGGGCAAAGTACACAACAATAACATGTGGTTCCATGCAGATAAACTGCGCCAGCGGAAACAATGCCGGCCTGACCCTTGTGGGGTCGGCGTTAAAGGTATACGCCACTGGACCGAACAAGAATTACGGTCTCGCCTCGGTAATTTCAGAACCAGAGCTAACGGGATTAAGCTGCCTAGAAGTTCGCGAATACGTGAACAGTAATGAGACGCATAACGCATTTGAGTAATTCTTCACTATCTAGCATTAAAGTTACAGCTCTAGTTGAATTATAATGGCCATTCACGTTTTAAGATATAAAAACTCCGTTAAAAATGAAGAATTTCGCACGATATAAGAGATTTAAGCTTCAAAAGTGCAATTGTTGGAATCTTATTTAATCTTATCACTGTTTCATTTAAAATAGTCTTTGGCACAGAATTTTACTTTAAATTAAATTATACTAAAATATTTAACACTTTGTACATACGATTAGGCAATTTTATTCTGTGAATTATTTTCTTTGAAAAACTAAGAACACTGTAATTAATTGTAACATTTATATACAATTTTTTAAAAATAAATAATCATACCTTGCATATTACCATAATATTTTCTAGAAATGTTAAAGTACATGTAAGAGTCATTGTGAAATTTTTTTATATATTTATAAAATTAATAAATAGTGATGCTAGATACTTTTTTATATGCTGTTTATCTTACCAAATAAAAATTTGATAATCGCATTATTTCGATAATTTTAAGAAACAAAAATATACAATTTTCTTTAATTAAAAGTATATAAGTATGAAAAGCTTCTTGTAAGAGAAATGCACTTCGAAAAATTATACGACATTTGATAGTTGCGGATCGCTTGAAATTTTATTTCGTTGCGGAAGTCGTCGGAGGAGTTTTATACGCAAAGGGTGCCTGTAACTGTGTTAGCTTCTTGTGCGGCTGTTCAAAATTTAATGCATGCGAGAAGACCGGCTTGTTTGCTCTTGAGAAAATTGCTCCCGTAGAGCAGGGTGTATCCAGGTGAAATGTGATTTCATAAATGACCTAAGGGATGTTGCGACATTGATCGTCTTGCGGAGAGGAAGTGACATCTAGATCAGTATACAAACTGGATTAAACTGAAAAGATGCTTGCAGTATTGGCAATATCAACTTTTATTTTAAAGCGTATTATATATATTTGTACTTGTTTACTTCTACTTAAAATTTACGAAAGACATTGTACTTGTCATTTTTATTATCTTGATTTAGATGTATTATGTAACAAGAGTACAAAATAAATTTTCCTTGAAATTTATTACGTAGTCGAAATGATAATATATTATGAAAGAATGTATTATCTGTAATTTATACATATTAGTAGTAGATCTTGATAAACAATACGATAACAGAGAATATGATAATATGAAAATTAATTATTATATTCAGATAAAATGTAGCAAATAAAAATTAATTAGAGATCGAGAAAGAAAGAAAGAAAAAGATATATATAAATTGCTATATGTAAGTTATTGAAAATGCATGATGTGTGTATGCGTTTGTATAATGTGTGTGTATAAAAATTTACATTGCTCCCCAAGAGAAAGAATCGATCGATAAATATGAAATATATTATCTATGTAGGATATAATTAAAATTAATTATGTCAGATTGAAAAATTTTTAAAAATTTTTATCACTGATTTGAATTATCACTTACATTGTAATAAATTATCTTTCCTTTTTCCTCTTTCTTTTTCTTTCTCCCTTTTTTTCTTTACAATATACAATATGTCAAAATAATATCTAATTTTGCAATAACTTTACTAGTCTTCTTTAAGCATATGTCACCTCAGAATAGAAAAATCATATGATAAAATTAATTTAATAATGGAGAAATAAAATCTATTTTGCGGGTTATATATAATTAATATTACTAATAATAATTATAATTGGTAATAGATTTTTACTGCAAAAAATTCGGTGTAATCTCGAACATGTGTGTTCCATCTTATCGATAGCAAGTATAAATATACACGTTACACATTTACTGTATAAAGTTCTTTTCAAGGATGCTTCTACTTTGCGAGTCACAGTCTCGCCTTGCAACCGACGTTAATTAATGTAACTCGACGAGGAATACGAGCATAATTACTTTGCTCGAGTAGCCGGAGCCGAAAGTTTGCTCGTTATCGAGGCTCCACGTAGTTACACATAGATGACGCAAGGCACATCGATAATCTAGCCTTAACACCGGATATTATGATATTATCACCTTTCCCAGTGTTCTATCTAAATCTTATGGGCAGTGGTCAGACATAAACGGACTGTTAACGCTGTATCAAAAATTAATCTTTATCTGTTAAATATAATTTTCTTTTTCCAAGATTATCATGTATGCACATGTGTTTAAATAGAACATTCGTTTTCTTTATTATGAGAAACAAGAAGAAAAATAAATAATTTTCATTTACATTATAGGTGCATCTAATAAAGATATATCTCCGATGTAAAATTATTTTACCACAGTAGCCATTTTATATAATTTTATATAAGAAAAGATGTGCAAGACAATCTAAAATTCTTTTTATAACTATGGACGAAATCTAATTCTTGAATTATAATATTATACATTTAATCATATCGATATTTAATTGGATAAATATTATAAATTTGCTATAAGATTTGAAATAATGTAATAGTTTCAATCTACATATTTGCAAAAATGTAAACAAAATGCATATAATATTAAATAACTATATAATTAAATATTAAATCATTATATATGCATTATATATGCATATAATTATTTTAAAAAAATCAAATTTTTAAATAATAGATTTAATAAGAGATATTAACACAGATATTCCAATGTGCCGAGTATCCAATTAATGCGAACGAGTGATTGAACAATTTACCTGCATAATCATGTACACTATTGCAATTTTCAATAATAATCCGTATTATTAATTGTCACTCAAAATTGCTATTAAATGAATTTCCTGAAATAATATTTAGCGAAATTTAGCATAGTCACATACATTTCGTGATACAATATTATCACGAATGTTAAAGTATGCGAATATATATGCTATATACATATATACTTATATTTGACATGCTATATTAATAATATAAACTTAATCCTAATTGATATTCGCAAGTTCAATGGATTTTTTTTCAATTACGCCAAATCTTTAAATAATCTTTAAATGAATAGGGTTAAAAATCTAATAATTTATACCTTTTTGTCTAATAAAGCTCAAAAAGAATTTTAAATTAATTTTTTGTATAAGAGAATTTATATGTCTATTATTTATTCAAAAGATCTTGCAGAGCTATCTGAGTATATGACAAACGTGCAATAACACAGTTCTCCCGGTAAACTATTCCCGTGTGTCCTATTCTGAAGCTTTAAATCTATTTGTAAAAGGGCTAAATCATAAAGCCACACGGCAAAGACGTTGTCAACAAACTTTACCTAGAGGCTTTGCGTTCCCGAGCTTTCTCCTAGCTCGCACAGCATTTTTCGTGGTGCGCATGCAGGTGTATTACTATGTAACCCGCAATGACGCGGTTTGCGCGTCACGGGTTGAAGGGTCGTGCGTTAGACGGTCACCTCGTGACAGTCAGGCCCGTGGCGCCGAGGAAAGTTGAACCCGCGCAAACATACGGTAGGGCGAACGCACACGGCAGTGTTTGGCGACGGCCGGATGTACGAGGGTAGCAGACCACATCACTCGTCGTCCCGGCCGGATGTTCCGACATTGAAATACAAGCGAACTCGTGCGCGTCCACTAGGGTTGCTAACCCCTACAGTTCTTTATCGCTGCTCTCTTTTCCTCACGCGTCTCTGCGGTGCGAAAGTCACTCATACTAACCGCTAAGAATTCACGTATTCGTTATTTTGAAATAATGGAGTTTTTTAAATTATCATTTTTTTTATGTCTTACATTGTACTTATTTCATTTATCGTTTTATGAAACAAGTTAATTATTATTTTTCAGTGATAAAATTAATACATAATTTATTTTACTTTTGTTTACATTATAATTTAAAGATTTTCATATTAATCTTAATTTTAGTTTCTGAATTAAATGTCACGGTACAAAGATAAATATCAGATACGTATCATTTAACGACCAAATATTCAAGCAATTAGAAAATAATTCTTAAAAAATTTCGACATGACCGCCAAAGTATTGTATACATAAAATTATGGATAAAATTATTTTTATTTTCTGGTCTACGGTAATATATAATATCCCCTTAACTTGCAGCCACTTTAGAGCTAAAATTGTCATGTGTTTGGGAAATATCTTGTACTGATGACTGGTGGCAATACCTCACTGTCCTATACAATACTGCTCTCACGAACTCCTTTTCCTTCCCGCATTCCCGAATATATCTTCCTCACGTGCAATCTTTAAAAGTTCCCATTACTGCTCGGGGTACAATCCTCGTTGTATCGTCCCTACCCATTGCGCCCTGTCAGAGTTCATAGTGGTGCCGGCACTCGAGCAACGGTCTCCTTCGTCTCGGGGGTATTTTATCGTGTCGCCTGTAATAAGGTTTCCACGTGTAAGAAACCACCGAGGTGTTCCGCGATATAGGTGGTCGAGGAGCGATACAGAAAGAGACAAAGGGGGCGGTGAGCGCGGTGATGGGACGAAAGCGGTGGGGTAGCGAGAAAACGAAACAGGCGGGACGCGGTGGAGTGTGCGCTCCACCAGGCAGCCAGAGAATCCAATCGCAATAGAGTTAAGTGTTCGAGAGTAAAACCTTGCCGAGGCACGACCTCGATTACTTGCGGAGGATTTGTTACGGCCACCTTTTCTGCCACTTTCTAGCGGGCAACCTCTCTGCTTCTCCGGCACCATAGAATCGTCCCAGAGTCTTTCTTTGTCCGAGAGCCCTCCTGAAAGGCAAGCAACGTAACACGAACGTAACACTAAAGGGAGTAAAAGAACGCTTTGCTCCCCGCGCCGCTACCGGGGCTTTTTTCCGCCATCAAACACGAGAGACTTCCGATTGGCCGAGTTTAGTCGGTCACCAATTCCCCGCGTCGCCATCGGATAACGTGTCGTAAAACACAAATTTTTTCGTCCTCCCTGGCACCCTTGTTCCACGCCTTTATTGGCACTCGTTTTCATTCGTTTTGGAAATCGATCGCTCGCGCCGCGATATCAAAGAAATCTTTTACAATGAAAAGTATACAAGATACGCATTTGATAACAATCACACGAATAATACTCATTGAGATTTGCTTTATCTGATTCTATATTGATGTACTTACTGGTAAAAACCAATGACATCTTAATTGAAATTTGCCCCCTGATTTCTTAAGAGATTTAAGTTGTCAATTAATGAATCTCTCACACAAACGCACATATACACACACACACACACACAAATATCGCATGAATTTCTAGTTGACACTAGAGCGATTAATAAATATAGTTAATGAGCTTTCAACTTTGTCTTTTAATCAGATAATCTAGTTGTTAATTCGATTAGCTTTATTTTCATGATAAAAACGTGTAATTATCGAATATTAAATTAATATCGTTTCAAATAAACAAAACATGTAATAGAATAATAAATACACAGAATAATAAAAACTTCAAACCTACGATTTCTAAATTATTCTGTGCATCAAATATTAAAACTTTATAAAGATAAATAATAAAATAATATATAACGTTTATCGTCTCTTAAATCAGCAATCGAAATATTATCAGCTGTTATATATATTTTTATGTTCATAAATGATATTATACGCCTAAATGGAATGTTTGTACAAAATAATTTTTATCGCTGGCGATAAATAAATCTTTATTACACTTCAATTATAAGAGGAAATTATGTTATTTATGTGCATAATAATTAAACGTTATTTCAGCGTTATTAAAGCAGCAGAACTGCAATATAAACTATTAAACCTATGAACGCTTTAAAAAATCAGAAATATTTATTATAAACTTATTATAACAAATAAGTTCAAAATAACTCAAAGATTTAAAAAATCAATCTTAATTATTGATTTAAAAAATATGTGTGAATTTATGCAAGGTTAATTTTCATTGCAAATATATTGTAAATATTTTAAAAGTGTTCACAAATTAATAATCGTTATTATAAACTATTATAATATAACCGCTTTTTGTAACATCTGAAATTTTGTCAAGATTCCAAAATGCATCTTTATATACGCATTTCGCATCCGTTATTGCGTACCGGTAAAGCTACGATCGGCAGGAGATTACTCGCGGGATTCCGCCCGGCGGCAAAAGCCGCCTTAATGCAATTCCGAACACATTTTCTTAGTTGGTTCTTCTTGTTTTACTGTGAAAATCCTCGAGGCCGTTACGTCGGTAACGATAGAACCGGCACGGCAGGCTGTTACCGCCACATGCCGCCATAATATCGGGCAAAAGTTTTCTGGCCAGCAAGAGAAAATAATTTGATATGACTCGCCGTTGTGCAGGTGGAACTTCGAAGGAAACGAAGATCCCTGAAAGTACAATTATGAAGCCGATGTTACCGCTATTGCCAATTAAACATAGTGTTGCAATACAGAAGACTCCGAAATGTCTCCTTTTTCTCCAAAAAATAAAATTTATTTAACAGATGTCTGTCTTTACAATGCAAAAACTAATATTTGTAAAAATTATTAAATTGTAATAATATTATTAATAATTAATTTATTATAAAAGTTTTCCGAATTAAATTTTTTATTAATAATTCTTTACAATTCAGAGAATAACGTCAGAAATTTACACACTTCTAGTGTCAAAATTTTGAAAAAGACATGTTGAATATTAGTTTATTTATCACAAGATAAAAATAAGAAAGAAATTAATATGATATTATTGTAAATTATTCGATTAAAAAGTTTTATATTTTTTTCTTATATCAATAATTATAGTATCTCAATGAATCGAGAAAATGAAAGGTATTAATATAAAGTATTTCTTTTATTACCTCAAATTGTTATATTAATCGTTTCTTTAAAATGTTTCTTTGCTTATTTATGTGATTACACTTAAGTGGTCTAGTTAAAATTATTATTGTTATATTAAAACTATTCTTCATGCAATAATAAATAGAATTTACATCATTATTTTCTTCATCGCCATGTAATTTAGAGCGAATTTACACTCAATAAGTATGTACAAATTAATAAAAAAAAATAGAAAAGAAAAAGAAGATAAAATCATAAAATCGCATTAAACCTTTAATTAAACCTTTAGCAGCATTAACCTTTTGCGAAAACTATATCATAAAGAGAACTATATCATAAGAAAGAAAATATACTATAGTTCGCGCTCCATATTGAGTGAAAAAGTTAAGAGATCGCGAAGATGATTTCTCTTCTGCGCTCTTACACCTCTCTTCCCCTTTGTCTCTTTCCTCTCTCTCTCTCTCTCTCTCTCTCTCTCTCTCTCTCTCTCTCATCCTTGTGCACCCTCTTTGTCCGCAACCCTCAAAGACGCTCGTTTAAGCGTCCGATTTCCCCTCATTCCCCTAGAAGTCTCTCCCTCGTTTCGTTCTATCTCACTTATTCTTCTCACGACTTGCCATTACGACGCGCCAATGGTGAGTTCCGAGGCTTATTAAATTGTAACAATTTTAATTAGGGAAGCACCGTTGGCCTCTACACTCTCCCTTCTCCCATTCCATGCTATTTCTGCAGTTTTGCTTCCTTCATGCCTAAGCGTAGCTATCTCAAGCAATTAAAGGTATTCTTTTCATCTCTAGTACGAAAAGCCGGAAACCAACTCAGGCATCCTTTAGTTGCTTTTTTTTTAAATTAGTGCCACCTGTGCTAACATCATCTTTTCATATTTTTCGAATAGGCGCGAGCGTCCAGAGGGTCATTCGTAGCACACGGCGCACGTTTTCTCTTATGATCGACGAAACTTTAAGCGTACTAACGAAAATGCAACGATGATGCCCAAGTTTTTTTATAGAGTAAGTTTAGAATCAATTCATCTTTCAAAATAGTAACATGAGAAATGAGACTTTCCAAAGTTGATTTGGAAAAGCTTTCTAAACAATAATGTGGATTGCCAACTTTGAATCAACTTTTAATAAATTTAAATGCAAAATAATAAAATGAATACTTTATTATGTTTATTTGTAACAAACAAAATTAAACGAAAACCAGTGATAGTCCCCCAGATATTTTAAACTCAATTATATACGTTATACTTCCTCTATATATTTTTTTTCTCTTGGTCCTTTTAAGAGAATTCAATAAAGATTTTACAGAAAAAATATTTTAATTTCGATATAATTATAAAATAAAATATTTTTGAAAAATTATTTTATAATATGATATTTTATCAGAAATTCATTTCATATTAATTGCAGAAATTCTCTATTTTTACAATAACATGATTCATTGGAAACTTTTATCATTGGAAACATTCGTAAGATAAAAGTTTTACTGAAATGTAAACTACTTGTGTTATGGACAATTAATTATAGAAATTCTTTATTTGATGACATGATTCATTGGAAACTTTTATCATGCAGCATTTTTAAGATAAAAGATTTATTAAAACATATATCCTGTATGCTGTTCGCAATGATTACAACGGAGCAATGGTTAATTTCTCACGATAAGTTACATCTTATCGACGAAAATTTGAAAGAGAGATTACAAATTGATATGATTTAAATTTTTGATAATTTTAATGTAAAAAAATGTCGATCAATGTCAAAAGGAAATGCCAATCAAATTCAATAAAGAAATGAGGTTTATATTTCAAACTTTTCAAATTTTAGATTATTAATGTAAAAAATTATAGAATTATTAAGAAAATCCATTTCTTTCTGGATTATTTATTCTGATAAATAGCAAAATACAACCTTGATTAATTATATACTGTCTGTAATTATATAGTTTATAATTGTATCTTTTCATATTATGTTTTGTATTAATATTATAATTAACACTAAAACAATCATTAATACAGTCAACGCTCCTTATTTGAGGGTTACATGCGAAAATGTGGTATATATAATATACAGTTATAAGTTTTAAAAAAAAGTAAGGCAACAAAAAATAATGATAAAAATGCAATTGTATGCGATGATTCGTGAGTATTGAAATATCTATTGCGAATAAAAAAATATAATCACAGGTACACCGATTACGAATTCGCGAATAATAAATCCACGAATAAGTCGACTATATGTATAAACATTAGATATACTAAAAAATATTTAATTCTTATTTCATTATTTAAAATCCGATCATTCATTTGATTAAATTTTCACGTTTTTTTTTTCATGTGAAATGTGAAATTATCATGTGAAATTAAGAGATTTTACACATGAGACATTTTAGAAGTTAATAAAATTAAAATAACATTAGAGATATATTAAAATTATAATTTATCAACGATAAATGCGGACCATTAATCGCGATTTTCTAATACATATATTGTATTAAATCACCGGATGCTTTTATTATTATTCATATGGTAATTATTCCACACATGCACTTATTCATAACTATCAAATTTGTAAAAATCAATTAAGAACACATAACTTATATTCTTCCTAAAAATGTTAAAAATGCATAACTTTAAAAAATTTCTCAAATCATGCATTCAGATTATCTGTATAATCTTATCATCGTGGATCCAACGGACAAAGGTTAATTCATGTGTATATAAACCAGCGACAGAAATCGTACAGCACACTTCCTTGAGTCACAAGTAGAAGTATCACAATAGCAATACTTCAAAGGTGAGTACTGACATGGTCATTAATTAAATACTTTATGTATTTAACTAAGTGCAATTCAAATTTTAACTACATTATAAGTGTAAAAATTGGATAATATTATTAATTTCTCTACTTTGGTAATCTATGTTAGAAACACATAAAATTTTCTTCTTCATAATAATATTTTTATAATAATTATAAATTATATTTTCCGGTTAAAGAATTTAACATTATTTATACTTAAAATTTGTTTTAAGTAAATTATTTTAATCTTACATTTGCCAAATGATTGTTTTATATTATGATCGATTAGGAATGTATGTGTGAAATTCTGATTAATATTAATAATTATTCTATAAATATTGCCATATATTATTTTACTATTTGTCTTGTATCACACAAGACATAGGCCCGGTTTTTCATTATCTAGTTAACTTATGGATAAACTTAACTTGAAGTTTTAGCCAATAAGCTTCATCTACGGCATCATCATGGATGAAGCCCATTGGGTAAAACATCAGGTAAAATTTAACCATCAATTAATCAGATAATGAAAAACCGGACCTTATTCTCATTTTAATAACCGCGAGAGATTAGTTAAAATAATAACTTATTTATATTTCTAAAAAATTAATTTGATACAATGTGATTCGATCAATAATACATAATCGAAAAAATTGAGTAGCATTTGCGGTTTCCATGAAGATTTACATAAAATTCGATTATATAGTAAATATTTAACCAATATTACTAAAATATTTTTAAATGTTAATTTAGGATTGTAATATGGGCCATAAATGCCACATTAAAAATATATTTTTTATCAGTCTCTGAGTAAATCTGACTTGATCAGTTTCTTTTACTATTTAGTTTCAACCCAAGTTGATTTATGAGTTTCTACGCGACCATTTTGCAATAATAAGATATAATAAAATAATTATATGTGGAAAGTACATATAATGTTTTTTTAGACGTCAATGAGCTAAGCAAAATTTATTTTTGCAGATGAAATTCGCATTGGCACTGTTGGCCTTCGTGGCTACGTCTACGGCATGGACAATCCCAAATGTCGGCAGAGGTGAACTCGCAAAGGAGCTCCAGGATATCTTGGACATCCTGCCTCAGCAACAAATAATAACAATCACCCTTCAGTACTATGCCCAGGACGCGGAATTCCAAGCTATGGTCGCATACTTCAAGTCTGACGGCTTCACGCAGCTCGTAAAAGACGTTGAAGCTCTGCCTGAATGTCAGAGTCTGATGACTTACATGTATAACGCCGGTCTTGACTCTTACAAGATTCGGGACTTGTTGTTCAATTGGCTTGGAATCGTCAAATTTGCTGATACACAAATCACTGGTGGAATTCGCGGATACGTCGATGACATCAAAGCTGCCGTTAAGCCCGTTCAGGACAAAATTGTCGCCCTTTACAAAGAAAAATTGCAAAATTCTAAGGTGTTCCAAGATTTCGTCACCCAATTGAAATCCCCGAATTTCCAGGAACTCGTCAACAAAGTTTACGTCCACCCCAAATTCCAGGAACTTTTGAAACACGCTGCAAGCAAGAATATTGATCTTGCGCTCATCAGGGACTTGTTGAAGACTATCCTCGGCATCAATATTCCTAGCTACACTATTTTCAAATATTAAACGACATCGATAAATGAAAAAATGATTAAATCAAAGTAGTAAAAGAATTTGTTTCTAAATACGTCAATTGTTTTCATAAATCTAAAAAAATATTGTAAATAATTATTCGGCCGTACAATTGTGTACCTCACTTGTGCAAAATAATAAATTCCTTCTTATACAGACATTCTATGCATGTGTATATTTTCTTTTACTTAAATCCTTTCTTATCATATTAAAGACGAAGAAATTTAGATATTTTTAAATATTACTTAATAATCCATAAATTCCTCTCCCCCTTATTTGATGGTTCATAGATTTTACTTCAAAAAATTATTTAAGAGAAATTATTAAAGATTAAAAAATTTATTAAGAATAAAATATACATTCCTTTATTTTTAATTATTTGCTTACATATACACTAAAAATAATTAATAATAAAGGAAATAAGACCGTGAGAGAGATATATATATATATATATATATATATATATAACATAAATAATAAATGATTTTAATTAAAATTTGCGTGGTAAATCTGTTTAATTTTATAAAAAATATGTGGAAACTGCATAAAAATAGTTTCATTCTCTGCGTTGTCTAATAGTGAAAGTCTTGAAGTTATATACATATAATGAAATTTTAAAATCGAAATTAAATATTTGTACTTTTCAATAATTTGTATTTAATTCTAAAAATATAGTATACATAAAAGATATATCTTTAAATTTTCTATTTTTTATTATTACTACGAACTTTAGTTTCTTGCATTAAAACATATTTTTTTAAAGACATGCTTACTTTCTTCCTTCATAAAAAAATTTAATACATATTTACATAGAAATCCACAGGAAACGAAGATTCATGTAGATTAAGATTAATTATAACATAATAGGTTAATTTAAATCTAAGCTAAAATAAAGCGTGTATATATGTATGTATTAGGACGAATTAGCACGTAAAAGAAAAATAATAAATAAAAATTGTAACTAGTGAAAGAATAAATTTACTACTACTATTTTATTAGTAGTATTATATATTTATATGGCTAAATATTACTACTAAATTTAGAAATGTAACTAGAATAAGTAAGCAATAAATAACATGAATATGGCTAAGGGCAAATAAAATTATTTAGTAACCAAATAAAATGTATTCAAATAGTCGAATTCTAAACAATACTTTTTGAACTCACGAAATCTTAAATAATTTTATTTGTTAGTCTCCTCTGGTTAATTCATATTATTTTATTGCTTAATCAAACAATGAGCTTGGACTTTTCTTTTTGTTTATAATAAGTTTCTGAATATTACAAGATTCAAGTACTTATACGGCTTATATTATATGGCTTGCAAAGAAGCAATAAAGACTGCTATTATTGGCAAGTTATCTTATTGTGACACAAAATTAATTTTAATAAAAATGCACATGCAAAATAAGCAGTTTGAAAGAATATATTATTTACAAAGTTAGGAGCGGAATATAATAAGGAAAGTCTATTGGATAAAAATTGATAAGTCCAAGTAATGTAAGAAATATTTTTATATATTAGTATTTAAAATTTTTATTTATATTGCGGAAAACAAACGAAATAATTTGTTCATAAAAAAATTAAGTTATTTGTAATTTCTAATGAAATAATTGTTTAATTGAAAAAATCCATGGTTTTATTATTACATCGATATAAAATAAAAAAGTACATATTTAAAACATCTACCATATTTAAAATATTACATGTACTAATTTTAACACAGGAGCTTAAGCTAAATAATCTACTAGCAAATTTCGTCAGTTTTCTAGAATCCCTTTTCTCTGGACTTTTTATGACAAAATTTTTATAAGATTGATTTGCATATAGATCTTTGATTAAGTTCTGTATTTCTGGAGATGTTAGCTTCTCGATAAAATCGGCAAAAACCTTAGAATTCCACAACTTCTCCTTGTCAAGAGCGTCAATTTTATCAATAGGTAATACATTATAAAGATCCTCGAGCATTTCTTTTATTTTATCACCGATCTTTTGCATTCCAATCTAAGATTTGATAATGCTTTCAATTTTGACATAGCACATAATCTTCCATGCCAATGATCTTGTGGAACTGTTTGACCTCGATAATAGGCAATCTAGCCTTCTCCAAATAAACTAGCGCTTACTGTTTTCTAAGAGCCTCAATCTCGCGCAGATGGGCATGGAATTCAATATGGAACAAGTATAATACAGCGTCTTGTACCTTTTTATCTTTGTTAAAATACTTGGTCATTATTTCAAAAATCTTGGCTGTCGGAATAAGTTTTATAAAATCTAAACGTAAGCTTCATAAAGTCCAATGTTTCTAGTAAAACATAACACCGTTCGGTACATTGATGCCAAGGACTATGTACATGATATCCGCTACGATTTGCGTATTCACTCCTTTGCTTCTAAGTCCATTCACGATGGTCAGGAAAGAATTACTTTGGTAGGCTTTGTTTACGAATTGTTGGAAGTTATCAGATTTGAGTTGGTTGACCCAGCCGGCGAAAGCTGGAGAGATTTTCATCTTGTTCACATAGATGCGAATGAACTTGAAGAAAGGAATCACTTTTTTAATATCTTCGAAAAGTCCTGCAAGCCCACCGGTCTTCTGCATGGCCGCAGAATATGAATGAGAAAAAGGTGGTACGAGTTTGTCAATACCGAGAGCTTTGTTAACTTCGTTTACTAAATAGTAAATATCGACGCCTTCCTTTTGCATATAGTTCATAAGGTTGATCAGTTCAGGAATGGCTTCCAAATCTACCATCATATCTTTTAATATAGTCGAAGTTATAATATAATTAAAAGCATCTCGTACTTCAGAATCTTCTGCTACATAACTCAAAAAGATTTTGTTAATTTCTTTACTAGGAACTAAGTCCAAAATGTCCTGGATATCCTCGTGGAGAGGACCGTTGCCGAAATCCGGGAACTGATGAGTTTGTCCCAGACCGATAATGGCCAAGGCGGCAAAAAGCGCTGTTACATACTTCATCTGTACATGTGACATTCATGTGTAAATTAGTATTGAGTGTATCACAATATACATTTTTATGTACTGTATATGTAAATACGACGTAATAAGAAAAATTATATTTTAATATATATTAATCCTTTTAATTATAATAGATTTATTTACGAGTATAGTGATATAAGGTGAATGACAAAAAGAAATTTATTATTATTATAATAAGAAAAGGTCAAATATATGGAGCAGACAACTGATGTTATTTGTATATAATTAATAGTTTATTTAATTACAGGACGTTTTGGTTTAATTTAACCATCTTCAGCCAATAAAACAATTCTCCAATTCACCTCCACATTATTTAAATAATATAATCAATAAAAAATTGAACATACGTGACAATTGATATTTAAAACAATTCTTGAATTTACCTCTACATTATTTGAATGATGTAATGATAAAAATCAATATAAAATTGAACAGTCCTGTAAACAATAAATGACATATGGTTTATGAAAGACATAATTAATGTAAAGTAAAATGAATAACAAATTAAATATAACACGTAATAATTTATTATTATTATTTATTATTATTTAATTGAGATGTTTTGTCTTAATTGTCTATGTACAATTTGATTTTGTTTTTAAAATAACTGCAATTTTATTCAAACTATTTTGTATATACATATATGTAATAATGTTTTTATTAAAAATTTTATCTTTACTTACAGTAGCTGCTGTTAATTAGCACAATGACATTGGTGTAAGTAGTTGCGCCGTTGATGTATATATACAAATCAGTTATCTTAAATCTTTTCAAGTGAATCAATTTATCACTTTGATAATTGATTCTTTCTGGATATCTGATGTTTCATATATTGTATACAAAATTTAATATTTTTTGAAATATGGATTTCTATATCCTTTATTAAGACAAAGAATCGTAGCATTATAAAAGCATATTCTGTTTTTAATTTTTTTATTACATATCGAACTAATATCAACAATAGATTTTTATGTTTTGCTCTCGTTATTTTTAATGATTGTAGCATTACTATGAATTTACAAACAAATATGTTCCGAAAAATAAACCGTTTTTTAAGTGTTATCATGGATAACTCTTATTTAATAACGAAAAATAAGGAAGTTATTTTCAATGACAAATTATTTTAAGTACATGTTCCGAAAATTTAATATATGAATCACAATATGATTAACATCAAGATTCTGATAAAGATAAATGTAATTTAATGATAGATATATCTTAATAAATTTTATGATATAAAATGTGAAAAGTGGGGATATTATTTATTCTCTACGAAGAAAACGTAATCTGTGATTTTAAGATACAGATTAGCAAATAAAATAATTCGTCTATTATCAATAGTGAGATATTACAGAAATCAAAGAGATAATACAATTTATGAAAAATAATTATAAAAACAGACAAATGATAAAAAAGATAAGAATTATAATGCAAAAGAAGAAAAAATATTGAAATATTCTTTGAATATCAAAGTCAATTATTTATATAAAGATGCACAAATCAAATGTTTCATTGTATATTTATTTATTGCGTGCATCTATATGTGTATACATATGTGCATAAGTAAAAATTTATATATCAAATAATGAAAAGTAGAGTAAAAATTTCTATATGTTTATATGCTTAAGACTCAGCAAACACTAAACACAATTGTATAAACATAGATGTAAAAGGTGTATATTTACGTATTTATTATATGGTGTATGTTATATCTGTATTTGCTAGAAAGCTTATCAAATAACCTAAAATTTCATAAAAATCAATATCTTAATCTGATCGCTTTTTCTGAGTAACTTCTTATCTGGTTCCTTTCGTGTGAAGTTTGATATTACCAGTATATAAATGTACGATACTTATTAACGGCTATTAGTACGTATCTATAGCTGCTATGGTAAGTAAAAAGTGTTTCTTCATATGTGTCTTAAATTGATAGTTTTAATAAATCGCATATATATACATACATCATCCACACATATACACACGAATTGTCACCTTAGTTTATTCATTCATTTATTAATAATTTAAATTTCGATTATGGATAAAAACATAATTATAGGAAAGAGTGGGGCAAATCGGATTTTCTTTTAAATAGGATCTTTTGAATTTAAATACGGTTTAGCAGAACCATCTACGATTTATAATGTAAGTCATTATAAGAAACCGAACGTGTGACAGCAGTTTAACAGTTTTCTTTGTTATAACATTCAGAATAGACGTGAATGTAATATTTTCAATCATCATGCGAAAAATTTTGTCAAAAATAGAAAATCCTTGTTAATCATTGTATAAAAGTGTAAATTTTTAAAGGTAATTGCTTTAAGATAATTAAGATGTGTAGAATTCGAAAATATTATGCGTTTTGTGATTACTTTTGCGGTTCATTGTGAAATTTGTTTCAAAGTTTGAAAGTGCTTGGGTTGAAATCGGTCCTCTTGCTTTTGGATGATTGCCCACATCGCCGATTGACTAATTTAATAATTTCTGATTAAGAACAAATTTTTTGATTAAGAAAAAAGACTCCGATTACATCGGAACCGTAACCTAGTCGTAGCACTAGCAATCGGCCGAATAGATCTAGTCCTAGAAATATTTTAATGAACTTTTAGTCATCGGAATAGATCTAGTCCTAGAAATATTTTAGTGAATTTATTAGTCATCGGACTCGGAATAAATTCAATTTATTAACTGATTTTTATTTTATCTTTGTATATTTACTTGTATATTTACTATATTGTACTTTTCCCGTATTGTAACTTTCAAATTAATATTTATTTAAAAAAAGTTCCTAGTTAAAATACTAAATAAGAAGAAGAAAAAGGAAGAAATTTATAAGAAAAATATCATTCTTTTATATATATTGTATATATTATATATTTTTATTTTTATTTTCTTCCTAATTTACAAAAATGTTTAATTTTATATGTTTAAATTATATATATATACCTATATTATATATATATA
>QKQZ01015998.1:0-42902 GCA_003595255.1 Solenopsis fugax | reverse complement strand
TATTATTATTATTATTATTATTATTATTATTATTATTATTATTATTATTATTATTATTATTAGCAGAAATTAATACTCTGGTGTGTATACAAATTCATGTGTTATAGCATTTATGGCCCTATGTGTACTTAAGTATTTATCGGAGCATATGTAGGAAATGTTTATACGTATTTGTACATACGTACACATATATTGTTTACATAGTAGTATTAGTGACCGTATGACAGATGATCGTCTAAACGTAATCTCTGATAGATTAGTTGTAAACTCTTATATCCCAAAAACTAAATCTTGTGAAATAAAAGTTTACAAATTACTATCTTTTATTTAATTTTTCGAAAACTTCCTCGAGAACTCACTACAATATTTTTAATTCGCGAATTTCGGAACACTCTTTAGAATGGGTGCATCCAGATGCTCCCATTGGTTGCATTCAGCAGACTTGACAGTTGAATAAGTTATGCCTCGCTGTTATTGGTGTATTCTTCTAAATCTGAAAGTCTGATTGTTTGATCTAGAAGAATACATTAACATGCTTTTGCATGTTAAGTCTACTGAACGCAGCCAATGGGTGCATTCAGAAGCGCAACCGCTCACTGAGCAGCTAAGTAGCACTTGAAGATGATTGGTTCTTCCCTTGGATCTGAATTGGCTGTTCTGTGATAGAGAACCAATAGAAATGGTAGAAATAACGTTCATGCGACGCGAGTGACCAAATACCGAATTCATTTTTACGACGGAATTTGGGTCCACTTTTTCATCCAAAGTTCCGTCTCCTTAGGCTCAATGCACACAGGACGCGTCAACGCGTTACGCGTCCTGTGTGCATTGAGCCTAAAGGCTGGTTTATGCAAGCAATAACCNTGAAGCCATGAAGTAGGATAAAGGCTGGTTAATGCAGGCAATAACCGTAAGAAATTGGCCAATCATAATCGATTTATAGAAGAATTCTCGACTATGATTGACCAATTTCTTACGGTTATTGCCTGCTGCATAAACCAGCCTTAAGAAATTGGTCATAATCGAGAATTCTTCTATAAATCGATTATGATTGACCAATTTCTTACGGTTATTGCCTGCATTAACCAGCCTTTATCCTACTTCATGGCTTCAACTTTTCAAGCCTATGCTCTATGCTCCTTCCAGTAGTATATGTTCTAAGGAATAGCCGTTACCGTAAAAAATTGACCAATCATAGTCGAGTATTCTTCTATAACTTTTCCATGATTAGCCAATTAAAATAGCCAATGGAATTATTCGATGGTTATTATTCTTCCATTGGCTATTTTGTAGAAAAAGAACGAACCTAATGCTGGGTTTACAATGCGGTTGTAAAAATATCGCAATGCTTGTCATGACAGCCAACTAGAAGCGTT
Organism: Solenopsis fugax; assembly: GCA_003595255.1. NCBI lineage: Eukaryota > Metazoa > Arthropoda > Insecta > Hymenoptera > Formicidae > Solenopsis > Solenopsis fugax. The sequence goes on along the minus strand of QKQZ01015998.1, from coordinate 41,526 downwards.
AATAGTATCTATTTGGTCAGTGGCATGGAGCGGAAGCGTCTAAAATTTTTTCCCTGGCCGGCGTGTTTGGCTATTCGTGAGAATCACTTACCATCTGATATTCCACATATCTCGATTTTGATCGAGGATATTTCTCGATACGTATCCTTACCCGATTACGCAGAAAATTGTATAAAGAGGGTACAAACGATCGGAGAGATTGTACCTGTCACCGCGCGAAATACTTATTTACAAAGTATTTCGTCGGAAATCGAGGTGAGAATCACCCTTAGCTTAGAGGAGCTTCCTGCACACACTCTCTATTTCAAGGACCACAAGGGAAGACATCTGTTTATATGGGTAAAGTAATCTAATCGCTTTTAAAAAGTTTGTCCTACCGAATAGAACACACTCTTGAATTTTTTAAAACAAAACTACAACAAAAAAGTATTTGCATATAATACTTACGCGGTTGTTACTAAACGCTTTACACATGTTGGATTTCTGACTTAGTTTTCATTATTTTTTATAAAAGTATAAAAAGATTCTTTAATGACTTACATATACTTTAACATCTTATAGAAAGTAATTTTCTAGAACAAGTGTTTATTTAATAAAAGTTGTACATACATGGTATAACTACAATGTTATTAGTTTTCCAAAGAAAAAAATTTGCAAGACAAAATTGTCGAATTGTGTATATAGAGCGTTAAGATAATAGATATTTTTAAAGAAAATAATAGCAAATTTTATTTTTGTAAACATTTTTAGTTCATATATAAGTATATGTATGAAGCCAGAATACATATCACAAATTAATTTGGCAAGCAATTTAGCAGTATTTATGCTAAGATGCATCTATACTAGAAATCTTACACATTAATAATACTGATCAGTAATATTGCTAATATTGAAGTCGTAATATTAACAATTTAGTATCAGTATTTGTACAAACTAAAACTATTTCTATATCACGATTGTAGAATAATGTTGATAAAAGTATTGATACATTTTCTTCACACTCTTTATAATCATTATACTTTGTCAATATCCCTATTACATAGTGATGCTGAAGATCGAGAATTAAAAAATTTAAATCATCAATATTCTATATCAATCTATCAATATTAATCACACATCTATCAATATTAATCACACAGGATCAATAATATTATCAGTATTAGTTGATACTGACAGTATTATTGATTATATAAGAACATGCAGCTTCATGTAATGACTGTGTTACAAGACAAAGAATATATGGTGTGCAATTCACATAGATTGGAAATTATAAAAATTCACACAAAAATTATTATTAGATACTATAATTCATTACAGACTGATATCGGTCTTGTCATCTTTATGCTTGACATTTCCTTTAATTTCACTTATAAAAATTGTTGTCTTCAGCACTTTGTCCCATGTTTTACTAGTAAGATTTTATACAAGAGCTACATGATTCCAGTGAAAGAAAACCTATACTTCTTATTAAGTGTTTTACAAAAATTTGTGTTATTTTATCTTATTACCGTTTTCTTTAGAGATATAAGCTCTTTTATAGAAGCAACTGTACTATACCAATATTCTTGTTCTGTATTGTGTATATTAGTTTTTTTTCCATATTTTTTTACAGGAAAAGTTTCGTATCTTTAAAGTTCTTGGAATGTTGGAACAGAGAAAAAATGAAGTTGTACTAGTAGCTTATAAACTGCTGGCAGTCCAAGATGTACAAGGCAGCTTGAATACATTATCATTGTTGTCTTCAGTAGTTCGTCCCATGTTTTACCAGTAAGATTTTATACAAGAGCTAGGTGATTCCAGTGAAAGAAAACCTATACTTCTTATTCAATCTTTTATTTTCACAGAGATTATAAATTATTTTACAAAATAATCATTTATCTTATAAATTATATTTTATAATTTATAAGATAATCCAATATGGCCTAGTACCCAATACAGCCTACTTGCTATTTCTGAGTTACATTTTGAATTGAACAAATAACACTATGTCGTACAGGCTGTCAACGTGACTTATTTGACTGTTTAATTTGTGTATTCTAAACACTTATCTGTGATCAAAATAATTTTAAAAAACATTTCTTTCTAAACTAGTGTTATTTATGTATAACTTAAAAGTATGACTTTTTGCAGGTATAAAGAGTTGAAGTAGAGCAAAAACATGTTTATTTAAAAAAATCTTCCACCTTCCTGCATATATATATATTTCATTATTGGATGTTAAGAGTTGGTTTTATCACTGTAGCAAGAATATTATTTAATCGAAACATGAGTATATTTACACAATGCTTGAATCCTCTCACTGGTGTCGCCTCATGGGAAGAAAAAGATCAATATTATGATTATCATCAAGAAGTAGCTAGATCCGCCTTTGCAGATATGCTACATGACCATGAACGAGTTAGTATTTTGTTATATCATATTTTTTCATATTTTTTTTATTCAGTAATAATTTTAAGGTAGCATTCTAGTCTAAAGCGCGAAAAAAGTGGATTATTTTTGACAATTTTTTAAATTTTAGAATCCCAACGCATCTGAATGCTATTAGTATTGATACATAAATTTTACATCTAAGGAAATAAGAAAATGTAGCACAAAATGATAAGGCCAGGATTAGAATAAGGTCACTTTTGATAATCAACTCATTATCAAATGAGTTAGTCATTGAAAAATATTGTAATTTTACTCTTTACCTAACAAGTTAACTGACGAGTTATTTTTTTCAATGAGTAATGCATAATGACGAGTTGCTTGTCAAAAGTGACTTTTCTAAACCATAGCATTACTATTATCATTATGACAAATTATAACGTTACTATCAAATTTATAAAAATTTATAAAAAATAAAAGTAATGGTAAAGAAACGACTTCTCATCCCTGCATTTTACATATAAAAGTTGAAAAGTTTACTATATAAAAGTTGTAGTCGATAAATTCAGTAGTTTCCGAGAAATTGTGTCAGCTGAAAAACTTTGTTGTGCTTGTTTCTAAATTTACGTAACATAAAAACTAATAAACATTTAGCCATTCTAAAATTTGTAAATATTCACTAAGTATGTACAATAGATGTGTAAAAACGTAGAAGAATATGTGCTGCAGTTTTTCTTTAAAATAATTCCTAAGAATGGGCCACTTTTTTGCGCTCCAGATTGGAATGCTTCCTTAAGCAGCGGAATTAAAATATTTTATATTTTGTTTCATAGAATGAGAAGTACTACATTGCTCTCAAAGCTGCTATTGAGAAGAAACATCAAGCTGGTGAGGAAGCTAATGTTCTTGACATAGGCACTGGGACGGGCTTGTTGTCAATGATGGCTGCCAGATGTGGAGCGGATACAATAACGGCATGTGAGGTAAAAGAAGAAATTAATTTAATTGTAAACAGAAATTTCTTTTAGAATTTACTCTCAAAATCATGATAGTCGTAAGATAACATAAACTTTGAAGAAATTTACAATATTTTTAGTAAAATTTAATAAACTTAAATGGAACTTATTTTTCTCTTTCTTAACAGAAGTACTTCTTTCCTAAATGAAACATTAGAAACGAACGATGAACAATAACCATCCCTATTGTGATAGGAATTCATGCGAAAAAAATTAAAAACACTCCTATTTGAAAACATTATCCATTTACAAGTTATATATTTTGCCACAGCAAAAATCCCATATTTAAAATTCTGTAACATAAAAAAATTTTTCATTAATTTTCCGAGAAATTGTGTCAGCTGAAAAACTTTGTTGTGCTTGTTTCTAAATTTACGTAACATAAAAACTAATAAACATTTAGCCATTCTAAAATTTGTAAATATTCACTAAGTATGTACAATAGATGTGTAAAAACGTAGAAGAATATGTGCTGCAGTTTTTCTTTAAAATAATTCCTAAGAATGGGCCACTTTTTTGCGCTCCAGATTGGAATGCTTCCTTAAGCAGATTTGAATAAAGGACGATAGGTAAATTGGGCTGATTTTGGTCCTTCCCCTTCCCCTTCAGAATGATAAAATGATATAAATTTTTTTTGTAATTTTTGAGCTACTGAATCTTATTTTGACCTTCAAAAAATTTTGATTTATTGGATATTAAAACCAACATGCTGATACTTATGTCTTGTGTGATTTTATATATACTTTCAAGGCCACCAAACTGTGCTTATAAATTTTTCGGTCTTGAAACATAATTTTCAAGTTGAACGAAAATAGTTATATCACAATATCAAATCGACAATTAATTTAATAATAATGATGCTAACAAGCATCATTATTAAATCCCTTCCTTTAAAAAAAAAAAACTGAGAAGAATGTTGCGAAAAAATAACATCTCAGTCAGGGATCAAACCTGAGAGCTCCCGTCTTTCCGAAGCGGATATCTTGGCCGCTTTGATCATTGAAGCATATGGTGATATTTATCGAAGGTGTTATTTTTTGCAACAAATACTTTACAGTTTTTTTTAAGAAGGAAGAGGCATTTTCCTATTGAAAAATCATCAAGAAAGGTCATATACGAGCTATTAAAGGATGTGTCATATATTTTAATTAATAAAGCTTAGATTAGAATCTAATGTGGCAATGATGCCAATAAATTACATTTTCTTATTGGCATTATTGGCACATTAGATACTTATTAGCATCATTATTATTAAATCTCGATTTAATATTGTGATTATTCTGGCGTTACAATGTGACTATTCTCGTTCAATTTGAGAATTTATGTTTTAAGATCGAAAAATTTATCGGCGCACAGTTTGTAAACTTGAAAATATATATAAAACCACACAAGAAAATATCAGCATTAAGATTTAGCTATGACCGTTAAAGTTTAATAATTTTTTTATTTCATTATCAAGCACAGAACATGAACTATTAAAGATGAGAACATTATCATGTATTAATTCAAGTTTTAGCAAGAAAATATGAATTAATACGTTCATAAAGCTCAACATAACAATTTACTAGATGTTTAATAGCTTCATGTATACTGATTTTATACGTATTGATTTTAATTCTTACTCAATAAATTAAAATTTTTTGAAAATCAGAATTAACATTTCAGATTTAGCAGCTCAAATGCTACAAAAAAAACATTCCGTTTATACTTGCCCAGAGCCAAAATTATCTATTTTACCAATTGTCTTTTGATTTACACATTCCAGACAATTAATACTTTAGGAAAATGCAAAAAAACAAAAAATTGATTTCTTTAAGTTTTTTTTTTAAGTTTTCAATCTATTATTTTCCTTTAAGAGAAGAGAATTTTGAAATCTTTTTTAAAGGTGTGATTCATACAAAAAGATATTATTTAGGCTTTCAAACCAATGGCCAATTGTGCCGCAAAAATAATAAAAGAGAATGGCTTCGAGGACCGAATCAAATTGATCCATAAACGTTCTACAAAGATAACAGTAGGCAAGGATGGCGATATGTCGAAACGTGCGAATATTCTAGTCACTGAAGTATTTGACACCGAGTTAATTGGCGAAGGGGCATTATCAACATTCCGTCATGCGCACGAAGTTCTTCTCGAGGTAACGCCAAACCTCCATATGATTTTGCTGATTCAAGATACGCTTACGGTTTTTACTTTATTAGGAAGACAGCATAGTTGTGCCACACAGAGGAACGGTATGGGCACAAGTGGTTGAGAGTTCCAAAGTCTGCGCTTGGAACCGAGTGAAGCCTATTAAGAATGGAGAGATGTTGGTTGATGCTCCACCAACTATCCAAGCATGCTCCGGTGCTGCGGCTGTGCACGATATGCAACTGTCGCGTCTTCCTCGCGATACTTTTGTGCCTTTGCTACCGGCACAGCCTATCTTCAGGTAACGATCTTGCCCTTTTTTGGATTTTCCCTCTAAAACTAAGGAATACATATTTATTATTTAAACTCCAAAAATTATCATTTCTGTTTTTGAATCTATTTTATTGCATCCACAACTTTAAGTGGGTCTTAGACTAAAGAATATTCTTTATAAATATTTGCAACGATAAGTTTTTTTACGTGATTGTCAGCTATATATATATAACTTCTAAGACCACAAAGATTTTTGTCAGCTCTTTCTTTAGTTTGGATTACGAATCAAAAAGTCTGTACATGAGATGAAGGATTAAACCCGAGATTTGTCAATTACGAGGCCATTGCCTCCCCTCCTCCCCATTCGGAACCACGCAATATCCCGTTTATTTTTATAATAATAAATATATTTGATATAATATTTAGTTATTTTAAAATTTGTTTTTATTTTCCCTTTTTTTTGTTATATCTAAAAAGAATTAACTATGATTCATGATCTTTTTTAAATGTTCATCAAAAGTTACAGGCAAAGTTATAAAAAGGACTGACTTTTTTAAAGAACTTATTTAGAAAAAGCTTATTCAAACAAAGATTTAAAAAGAATTTAGGAAAAATTAATTTGAATAAGTCGAGTAATGAAAAAAAAGGAACATAAAAATAGTTTTGCAATGTCGCAATTGTATTTTATTCTTTAATAATAATTTTCAAATATATTGATATTGAAAATATGCTTCAGGTTTGACTGGTCCGGCAAGGAACCTCTATTGAATAATGAAAAAGTATCATTGCTTACGCAACCAATAACAAGTGGAACCGCACATGCAATTTTTATGTGGTGGGACTTGAATATGGATACAGATAATCAGGTAACAAAATATTTATATATTATTTTTTAATCATTTTTATTAATTTTATGTCATGTATCATTTTCAGGTGTTATTAAGTTGCGCACCTGTATGGGAGCATCCGAGCATACCTGATGACATGAAGAAAGATGCTTCGTGTTTGCAAAAAATGGCAGATTCGATACCTTGGAGGGATCATTGGATGCAAGCTGTCTATTATCTTCCTGAAGAAGTACCTATTACATATGGCATTGAGGTCAACCTTATCGGTTATCACGATGAATATTCCTTCTGGTTTAAATTATTGAATGGACCTATGTAAGTTTTTGTCTTTTTCTATAATATATTTCAGTCTCGCATTTCACATAATTTATACCGCTTTATTAGCTTCTTGAATTATTATTGATTAGAATAGAATTTTATTTTGCTTCAGCTTTACAAGAAGGGACTTGGTTTACAATAATCTATTATTGATTAGACTCTCTCTCTAGAAACTCTCTTTCCATACTTATACATCTGCTGTGTGTTAAAATAAAAAGAAAAATTTCTTTCACAGAGATGAGATTCCAAATTGTCAGAGGCCTGAGTGCAATTGCTGGGCACATATCGCGTACTCGCGGACACGTATCGGGCAATTAAACGACACAGTTCGTAATCAGAGATATCTACAGGCCTTGCGGAAGAAGATCACTCCGAACAGCGTTTGTCTTTGCGTTTCGGACGGTTGCTTGTTGGCTCTCGCAGTCGCGAGATTAGGCGCAAAGGTGTTTCTATTGGAACAAAATTTCCTATCGCGTAGAACCATGGAGATGTTCGTACAAGCGAATGGGCTTTCCGATCGTGTAAAAATCATTGAGTCAGTCGATGGTTTGCCGGAGGCAAGCGAAATTGATTTTATCTTTGGCGAGCCGTACTTTCTGAGCTCCATCGTACCTTGGGAGAATCTACGATTTTGGTATCTCGCCTCCCAATATCCATCGAGTATTGCAAGGATGCCGGTCACAGCGACGATCAGGGCCGCCGCTGTTGAATTCAAGGATTTGCAGAAAATAAGAGCCCCTCTTGGCACCTGTGAAGGCTTCGATCTCTCATCCTTCGACAGACTTATTCAAGTTGGTTCCATTAGTTCATTCTCATTTCATATCATTCATTATGAGAGAAATTATCAAGCTTAAACAGTAATTAGTGAAAAAATTAAAAATGAGATAGTAAAGTTAAAAAGTTAATAACTTTAACTTAGTTAATTTCAAATTATTTATTTTTTTATTTCAACCAATTATTTTTAAAAGACATCTTAATTTAGTAATCTTTTTCTTAAATTAATAATTTACCTATGTAAAGAAAAAAAAGTTGTAAAAAAAATACATTCTCAAATAATGTTTCTTGATTATTTCATGTAAACTTAATGTATAAATAAAATATTAAATTTATTTGATTTATATTGTAATTATTTTGCTATTTTAAAAAATTACTACATTTTGATATAATGTTTTTAAAAATTTACTTTAATCTTAATGCAACTTTTAACTGAATTAGTTTTTCGTTTTTAATGTAGCTTTTAACATAACTAAATTAATTTTGCAAGTCACATTAACTTTAACTTAATCTAGTTTAAAAAAAATATTAACTTATCTCATCCTGAAAATTGTATTCTATTTTCAGATGTCTAGTGAGAAGAGTGATAATCCTGTGGAAGCGCAACCACTTTGGGAGTATCCTTGCAAAGCATTATCTTCATCTTTTGACATCATAAAGCTTGATCTAACGCGAAACGTGAATTTCGACGAGCGCAAGAGAATAACAGGAGAGATTTCGATTTTAGAGTAAATGTTATTTATTGAATAGATGCTGATCTTACGGAAAAATATAATGCCCAGACAACACCGAAAAATTATAGAAACATTATATAAACCTTACGTTGAAACATTGTAATATTGCATGGATGTTGCGGAATGTTTCTGCAATGTTACTCAAATTTTTATATCTATGTGCCAAAACGTTTTTTTATACAACTAAATTATTGAAATATCGACATTATGTATCTCTCCAAGATTTTATTATGAAATCAATTTATATGCATGCTGATGAGGACTCTGTAAAGTCGAAACATCATTTATTGTTAAAGATTAGACATATTATTATTTTAATACCTAATTATTTGCTCGTTTTGTTTGATCTTTTTATATATCGTTTTTATTGTATTATTTTTTTATTAAGTCATACAAACTGTTATCTTAATGTTAGAATTCGAAAAAATAAAATGTCTTGTTTTACAGCAACGGCACCTGTAATGGCGTCGCTATATGGGTGGATTGGCAATTGGACTCGGATCTGTCAATATCTTGTGGTCCAATTGAAGAAATACTGCCTGGCAAACGTGTATCCTGGGATCCATATACGAGGCAAGGTGTACATCTGTTTCGCAGAGTATCCAATGTTACAAAAGAAAGCACACTTTCGTGGTCTTTTATCTTCGTCCCACAAAGCGGCGAAGTAGAGTTTGAGTTTAATATATTGACGAATGATTGATTGTATTAATGAACAGTTCGTTTGTGTTTATTTAAAAATATGTTAATGTTGATTTTTTTTGTATCGTAGAATGTTTCAAATATTAAGCAATAAAATTATGAAAACAAAACGTACGTTACGAAAAATGATATCAAAATTATACTTTTATATAGAAATATATTTTAAGGAATCTTTCTATTCCAGCGACTCGTAAAAAGAAATTGATATCTTTTTCTTTTTACATTTTCTGAAACTATAATGTTTGAAGAATGTGTTTTTCAAATTTCATATAAATTCGCAAAATTGATTACAAGATGAAAAAGCGATTCGTGGCCCTAAAATGGCTGTCCAGCGGTAAATGCTTAGAAAAGGATGCACAATTATTAATTGTACAAGAAACCGAGAAAAAGAAAATGAAAAAAGTAATTAATTTATTAAAGAAGAGATCTTTTGCTAGTCAATATCCTGATAACAGAAAAGTTTCTGCAACGTTGCAGGGATATAACATTGAAACTATTACGTTGAATAATGTCTCTGAAACTTCTCTACAATGTTGCAGCAATGCTAAAATGTTCGCTTCAGTTTGCAAGAAACGTTTCTGAAATATTTCTGTAAGGTTGCTGCAACTTATCCTCTTTGATATCATTTGTAACATATTTGTTTCACGCAAAAGATGTACAATATGAAATAAATTTACAAACATTTACAAGATTTCCAAATTGCGCGTCGAATGTTTTTCCGGATTTAAAACACAGCTTTTTAAGAATTCCGAATATAAAGTCACGAAATTAAATTACTAATCAATTTAATTATTTTTTTTATGCTTGTACGCATTTCTACAATCCCTCCCTAATCTTAAAATATTCCAAAAAGAATGGTCTCAGAAACATTACAAATGTAATGATACACAATTGAGATGTTGAAATGTCTCTGTGACGTAACTAAAACCTTTTGTGTTATCAGGGTAGTATGTTCGACAATTTTATCGACGAGCGTCCTCTTGATATTAGTGAAGAAATCATTTGATCTATCTACGAAAATCTATCGAAGAGATGCCTTGGAAAGAATACTCAAGAAAATTTTAATGCAATTAAGTAATTAGCTAATTGCTCCGAAGCATATTTATTGCGTATCAAAAATTGTTGAAATAGTAACATTAAAAATTATATATATATAATAGAGCCAATCGCTTGCGAATAGCTTGTCTTGAGCGGCTGTTAAGCTTGCAGAAAGTATTTTTTATTGCATAAGACCCTTAATAGAATGACTGACTTATAATTTTACGACAATGTTTTATAACTTGAATTTTAAATCTTTGTCTTTAATAACGCATAATAACCGTCTTGTGTCTCAAGTTTTAATTCAAAAACTACCGCTTTTTAGCAAAGAAATCTAATATTGGCAAGTGATTTTACAGCACAACACTCAATCACATGCAGTAAAAGGAATGAAGGATGTCATTTATAGATTGGGCTGAGAAAATCTTACGGTTTATTCATCAAATCTAATCCCGTCGAATTATCACCTATTTCGATCGCTATCACATCACCTAGCTGATAAAAACAGTTGACGAGATCTGAAAAAACATTAATGACTATTGAATCAAAACTACCAGTTTTTTTTTCCGCGGGAACATTCGTCAACTGCCCGATAAATGGAGTAAAATCATTGAAAATAATGAAAATTATTTTAAACATTTAACTTGTACTTGACTTTTTGTGAATAAATTTTAAATTTCATGAAAAAGGCATGAAATTAACTTGTTCTCCTAATTTAAAACTTGAGACACAAAATTATAAGTTAGTTATTCTGTTGAGAGCCTAAGAAAGTAAATTCAACGCACTATTGTTAAATACTATACTATAGCTTAATGTAATGAATGTAATACGTGTCACATTTGCTGAACTCTCAACAAGTCCATGTTACATCGCAATTTGGAAACCTTGTAGGCAATTTTTTTTCTTTTAAATGTGGAGTAGAGAGATAATTTTTATTATACAACAAATTAAATAGAAGACGGTCACAAGATCTTGGTGCAAGATCTTGAATCTTTTGAAAATTAAGTAAAACAGTATTGTGATAATTCATTTTCAAAAGAGCTGTGTTTGAAACCGAAAATAACCAGCGATGCGTTGTTCGAATGAATTGAAAGCTGTATATAAAAATCACATATGAAATATTATTTTCAGCACCAAGATCTTGCTGTGACCGTTTTGGCCTATCTTCTAATTAATTTGTTGTATATAATCACGGTCTTAAATCTATATTAAATTTTTATTGTATATATATATATATATTTTTTTAATATGATATTAATGTCATCAATATTTTTTTAAATAGGACTATTTAATTTTTTCCATATTATTTTAATATTATTTACAAATATTCGAACTTAATCATTTTTAAACCATGAGACAAAAACGAGAAAAAAAGACATATATGAAAGTTAATGTGTCAAAATAGGTATATACAATAAAAAAAGAGGTCTAATACAAAAAATAATTACGCCAAAGATTAAAATGTATGTCTATACGATTATAAATTAGTTTTCAAAATATAAAAATAATAGATACAAAATAATTAAAATTGTAAAGTTAAAAAATATATTTATTACTTTATTTATATTTAAATATATATTTAAAAAGAGAAGCAGGAATATGTACACCTGATCTTTTCTTTAAATTATCGTTATATGTATATTGATATTTTATTATAGTTATATTGTATATTGTTATATAAAAATAGTACATAGAGAGAATCGCTCAAGTGTTAATTAAAATAAATAATACTTTTATTGTGAGAATTTGATTTATTAAACGTAACCCCATACGAAGGTGGTTTGAAGATTAACTTGGTTTGATATTAAAAATAGTTTAGTTTCATAGGGTACTTTACTTTTCAACATAATGTCCTCGAAATTCAACACACTTCTCCCAATGTGATAAAACAATATCTTTTTCTTGGTCATTCTGGGTCATTTTTCCACTACCTGTAACTTCTCTAAAAGTAAATGATATCGTGAAATAAGGAAATATATCAACACATTTAAATAATGAGAAAGGTTATACCGGTCGAAAGCAGATCTTCGTGCTCAATAATTTTCTAGATAAATTTACAAACATTTATAAGATTCCTTAAATTGTGCACCGTGTACTTGTGCGACTTAAAACTTTTTTCAAGAAGAACACAGAAATGTAATATCACAAAAGTTTTTTCATATTCCATTCATTATGACAATGAATATTAATATTATACAATAATATTTCTTTTGATAATTTAAAGTAACCTCAATATATGTCCAGACAATCAATAATATTATGCAATATTTATTAAATTATAATTAATTAAATATTAATATTGATTAAATTGTACAATAATATCTAGGTGCTGCTTTAAAGCTTGCTCTATAACTATGAATAGAAAATTTATTAAAATTCGTGCTAATACATTATCCAGTATTTCTTTTCATTTTTACATTACAACGCATTTGATATAAAGTTCATAAAAGATAATATATTTATTTTTTATCTATCTAATTTTTAAATATATATTAATATTATGAGGTATTATCCGGTAATATACGTAATTGCTTAGCAAGTCTTTTTCCAATTAATTTGGGATAAGCTTTCTGTTTGATAAGAAACTCCTTGCTTTGATGTGTTACTGCGCCATTTTCTAGTTGAAACCTAAAGAAAGAAACAGCTTCAAACTTCTTGTGTCTAATCTGTATAAATAATGTAAACTAATTTTTAAATTATAATTATTTGATAGTATAATTGCTTGTGTTGATTATTATATGATTTATTTCATTTTACTTTTTTTTAATTATATAAAATTATAGAGGAAAGTCACTGACATATCATTTTGTTTTTAGATAATATTTCTTAAACAAAAGCTAAATAAAATTAAAAAATAAATAAATACAAAAGGAGCGTTCCGTTATTCATTCCGAGTACTAAAAATTTATAATATATGTAACGTGAATTATAGATTTTCAGTACCCACAATGAATTTCGAAATGCATCCAAACTAGAAAGTGTCTTTTATCAGACGGTATAGCAGTTTTTACATTACTATTTTATATCTTGTAATAATTAATGTTTTTGCAACATAATCCAAAAAGAGTGTCTGAGAAATTAAGCTCCAAAACTGACACACTAGACTGACTAGACAATAATGACAAAATTCGCAACTCTGTAACGAAGGAGTTAACTATGAAATAAATTGATAAATAAATGCATCCATTCAGTACTACGATTGCTCCTTAAACGACTAAGCAGCAATTTAATATAGTTGCTTGGATCTAAAGGTAAGAACCAATTACAACTGCTATTTAGACGCTCTGTGAGCGATGTTAGTACTGAATACATTGTTCTCATGGTGTATCAATTTACGCTGCACAGCGATTTTACGTATCGAACCGCACTACGAGAATAATATGAAAGACAAAAATATAAATAAAGTCTTTTAAGAAGCTACAAACATGTACAATGATCTAATATTTATTAATACAGTACCATTTGACATTTTGCTGTCAACTTGTTAAAAAATCTTACAAGCAAGTTGTCAACAAAGTGAGTTCTCATTTGATGCAATATTACAAAAGAAACACGCAAATTGACAATGAGTACAGCAACTTTACAGCTGCAATTGTAAAGAATGTATGATTATGGTGATATTTTAGCAAAACTGTGGAAGCTTTGCTCAATATCAAAAGTAAAAAATATTATTTTAGAAATAAGGAGGATTACATCAATATTGGCGACTTTCCTCTAATTTATTCTAAAGAACTTTATACAAATAATGGTTATTTAAAAGAAACTTGCCTACATAAATAATGCAGTGGACCCAACATCTTCTCTCTTAATTCGGGATTGCCTTCGAGAATCGAAAGTGCACTCGCGCCTGTTTCCAATGTTGAGAGACAACCTTCCGTTGGTTGTGTCCTAATCACGTATTCACTGGCAGGCACACCGATCAGTTTGTAAGCTCGCAAAAAATACAGAGCCGGACTTGAGTGATATATTGCCTGCAGGGTAACAGTAAACATTGAAAAACCAGATAATTTGTTGTTGTCTCGTTTTGTCATATAATATTCTTTTCAAATGTCTAAATTAATAATTATATATGTATAGTGTTATATTTAAACCAGGATTGTGCCTACATTTCAAGATTAAGTTAATAATTAAGTTATAAGATTGTTAATATATTTGACTTTAGTATTGATAAAATAATGATATTTATAACAAATGAAATATATTACAAATTAAAGAAATTTTAATTTTCACTATTTCTGGTAAAATCTGAATTTTCGATGTATCAATAATCCATAGATTGATACATAGATATGCATAAATATAATTTAATTAGTTTATTCTACATGGTAATAAATTATTTATATTTTATATCCAAACCTGATTTAAATATTAAGAAATTTATGAAAGCCATCATTGATAATTTACTTTTGCTTGCGGCCATGTTCCATCCAGTAAAATCAAGTTATATGCCTTTTGTTCATTAATCCCGACTGGATCCAGCGTGTCCAGGGCGACAGCGCCAGGTGATGGATATAATAAAATAGTATTCTTGTCATTTAGTATCTCTGCTAGGCCTTCGTGCTTAGGCAGTGGAAACTTCTTTCCCCTTAAAAAGACAGAATTCATTTTCTAAAGTCTTATTCAATCAAAGAATTTCCTATAAAAACTAAACAAGTTTAAAAAGCTTAATTTCAGGGTAATTCATTATTTGTACCAAAATTACAATTAGTTAGTTACTTTCTTTCAGTAATTGTAACTTAACTTTATTCTTTTCTTTCTATCTAAAATTGTAACTTAGTTATATTTTTTGTTAACTAATTATCTAAAGGATAACTGCCCAAAAAAACTATCTTTTAGAATAAAGGATGTATGGTTACTGTATGCATAACCCGCTCAATACAAGAACATGAGAGAGAGAGAGAGAGAGAGAGAGAGAGAGAGAGAGAGATCTGAAAAAGATCTAGTTGAAGTAATTGCGCTTTTTCCACCTGAAAATTAGGCACTTTCCCAATTCCAATGCCAACGCGAGCATCGGCACCGTTCGCAGACAACGTTTCGCTTCCGCCGGATGCTGCAAGATTATTATTCTCGACGCTGGATTAAGACGCTGCTTCGGCAGGCCTGGGCACCAACATACCTGCACAGGTCTTCTACAAAAGTACACAGTTATTAGCACGGTTAACAAAATCATATTTTTTTGAAAAGAACAAAATATTCTTTTTTTTTGTTTAAAACACAATGTTTTGATTTAATCAGTATTTAAAAAAAACGTATTAAAACAAAAATATGTAGAGAAGTTATTGTAATGTTAGTCTAAAATTTTTTGGCACTTGCCTACATTGTTGACACTTGTCCCTTGTCTCAGGGGGATCGGCAGGAATGTTCGCCAATTCACGCCACACATTATCCTCGTTCATCATGACAAGCAGCGATTCATGAAAAATTCGGATTATCTAACGATCTTTTACGTATTTGTTGGTGACAATAGTCAATCCACGCAATCGTAGCGGTAATAACAAGTGTCAAGTCTCGTGATCACCGTACATCGATATCGTAACATTTATGGCGATAAATTCGTATCGACTTGCGTCAAACATAGAATACATAAGCGAGAAGGAAGATTTACAGTGAGAAAATAACGACGATTTGCATTGGTATGAGAAATAAATCGAGAAAAAGTTAAGAAGCACGAGGTTAAGAGAGGTTAGGAACGTCAGAGGTTAGGTATGTCAACAATATGTCAACGTTCCACAGTGCTCCCTGGTGCTCCCTAATGAACTAAATGTGTGGTTCCAGTCTTTGCTAACTTGGGTTTGAGTCTCGGCTAAATGGGGTTCTGGGGTTTGAGTCTTGGCTAAATGTGGTTCGAGTCTTCGCTAACTGGAATTCACATTTCTAGATGGGGTTTGAGTCTACTAACTAGGGTTGGCCGTCGTTGGATGAGTGGTGATGTGACGCCCATGGAAAGCGGGGTGCAGCGGGGTGTGAGGTGACAGATGCTCCGAAGTGCGGTTGTGTGCAACTGTATACGTGTTCCACTGCGTCTGACATAAGCAGTCGCGTGTGATGTTCTAAACTGGTGCGCACTGTTCGGGTCCAGCGACACTCCTACGCATCCGATCCACCGTACGTTGTTATCACAATAATTACGGCCAAGTGTGGCGTGTTACGTCTTGCCTAGATGTAGCTTATCTTGCCGTCATTTCCCCCACGTCGAGTTAGCCGTAGTGGCATCGAATGCCGCCGATCGTTCGCCCCGAACAACTAAATATTAGTGAAGCAAAATTCGTCTTAATGGTATCGAGGTATTAGGTCGTCGCTGTGCAGCGAACGGAGTAGTTTTTTCGTCGAAATTAATAAAGTTTGTGGCGGCGATGGCGCGGAGGCAGTGCAGACCGTGCAGACATTAGTCAGAATTCTCAAAAGTGCCATGAACTCCCGCCGATTTGTCTCATGATGGGAAAAATGAATGATCCCCCTCTGGGTTTGCGTAGAAGATCTGGCTCCGATTTCCGCACTGTTCTAGATCTCGGCTAGATCTCGCATCCTGCGCGCAGTTTCGACTTCTTAATGGAGGGTCTCGGGAAGGTCGCTCCGCTTGCTATCGGTTATTTAGAGGACAGGGAATTCGGAAGTGGCATTTCTTTCGCGGCACGCCGGAACGTGACACGAATGACAACGTCACGAGTCGTTCCTATCATTATATCATGGACTGTTTCTACCAATATAGTTTGACTTTACTCTTGGTTTAACTTGAGTCTGTATTACGTCCATTTCATCTACCATTGTAGATTAACTTTAATCTCAACTTATTATTTATCTCTTTCCAAAAATTAGAAAAAGATATAAACTATGTTAAACCGAGATTAAAAATAATCTACAGTGGTAGAAACGAATGTTAGCCTATGCGTGTTAAGAGATTAAGGATGTACGTGTGTCACACCTCACAGTATTAGCATGTTTAAATTTCATAGATTGCTTTATTTTTATGTTGAGTATCTATGTAAAATTTGAACACAATTATTGATTTAAAAGTTATTTAATTTTTTGCTCTTAATTCTTAATATAAAATCATGATTCGTAGTTCGCAAATTTGATGAGGCAGTAATATTATGAATTAAATCAAATTTTCTACATATACTAATAAAACTCTAATAAATATTCGTACAAATGTTTTTTTGAAAATATCCTCTAATAGCACATAATATTGTACAAATATTTTAGAATATTTATATGGTATCATGTGCTTTAGAGTACGCTCCAATAGTTAAATTAATATGGCTGTCTAATTAAGCCACCCTATTAATATTAAATTTTATTATAAAATAATAAAATACAATATATAGTTCACAAAGATAATAGTGACTTTTAATGACTTTTTTTAGGTTGTAAAAAAACTCCAGATAATTGTTTACGTAATAAAAAGGCTAGATGATTAATCTTGTATTAAATCATCTTCCTATAATAATTTTAATAAATGTAATATAAGATAAATCCAATGTTTATGTATTTTTAATTTGCTGTTTTTAATAATCTGACATCTTATAGCTCAAATAAATATTGACGTTTCTAAATTACAGATGGCAGCGAGTGCACTCGAGGAAAAAATTAACAAGATAAGGCAACAGAATGAGGAAATTAGAAGGAGGCACGAGGTAAGAATGGAGTGATTCAATAGACAATTATTCTATGAGGGATGATAATAACTCTGTCATATAGGAAGTGGAAGAAGACAAGAAAAATGCAGCTAAACTGAATGCACTGGTGCAAATGGTACCATCTGCAGATTGGCCGGAGAGGAAGGAGCCACCGGAATTTTCTAACCCACCTAGAACGAGTAATAAGTTGAAACCTGCAAAGGAACATCATGAACATCCCCAGCAATATCAATCTGCGGGTGGTGAAGGACGAAAAGGTCACACCTTTGCTCAGGTGCACAAAAAAATTATATTAAAATAAAATATTAATTTGGTAGCTTACATGCTGTTGTGCTTGCAATTAAAGATCGTTTATTGTGACAATCAGAAGCATCAATGGTGCTATTGCAATTGATTTATGACTAATGTAGAATGACCTTTGGTGCAGGCACAGCAGCATGCAAACTAATCATTCAAGAAATAATGCATTGTGTAATTCCAACTTTATGGACAGATCATTGTGCGTATATTCATATCAATTCATATAATTTTTTTTTAGTACTTTCTCAAATTTATTTAAAACTTACATGATTTTTGTGGTTCTATGATTAAAGATACACATATTAAAAAGTATAATAAAATAAATTTATTAATTTTTTTTTAAAGAGATCTCTATATTAAAAAAATTATCTAATCTTACCTAAAATTTTGAATAAAATTTTTGAAAAATTCGGGAATTTTTAGGCAATTCTTTTACAAAATTTGGGTAAACACCTAAGAACGTAATTTCATCGTAAGAGATAACAGTAAAATTGAAAATTATTGAGAGAGAGAGAGAGAGAGAGAGAGAGAGAGAACTATTATCCATATTTTTTTCTTTTAGGGACAAGGGCCTCCACCTGATCCTAAGTATAACTTTCTCGCTGATGCCGAGAGAGAGGAGGGCGAAAGAGAGAACACGAAGGACAACTCGAACAGAGGACAAAAATATACAAGAGGCATGTTTAGGAGGAAACCAGTGGGAAAGGATGGAATGCAAAGAGTACGTAGAATTTAAAACGAAGTATTCCAAATCAAGATTGTTAGCAATCAGCAAAAACTGGGAAAAGTCATGGAATTATTACATGGTTAGGAAAAACAAGGAAAAGTCATGTAATCCAAGAATGTATATTAATCTAAAATTAAATTAAATTAAAATTAAACTAATGTAATAATTCTAAATTTTTAAATATTATTTTTTTCAAAAATTGTTAAATAGAATTTTTTAATTTATTTAAGGAAGTATTGTAAGGATTTTTCATGATTTTTTAATTTTGCAGTAAATGTGCAAAAGTCATTAACAAACATAGTTAAAGAAACTGTAATATCTTGATTTTTGCAAAGTCAAGAAATGTGGTAATGATATTTCGCAAATCATTCACAGCATTGTAAAAAATTTATACAAAATAATTACTATTTGTAAAAAATTTTTACAAAATATTTACTTTAGACTTTATGCATTTTTTAGCGAATTTATAGTAAGAGATGTTTTATCTTTGTTTCGCATATAAATATTGTTAAATGTTCCAAAATTATATGTAAATAAAAAATTTCTAATTAGGATGATTATTAAAAATAGTATTTTAGTGAGGTAATTAAATCTCAACCTTATAAGCGCGTAATATTATTTGATTTAAATTTGCCTGAAATATTAATAAAAAATGATTATAACTGTTCATTCCTGATAATATTACCCAGACAGCAAACTTTATCCAAAGGATGTCCCAAAGACGTCTCTATGCTATGAATATATGAATATTATATGAAGAAGTAAATATTATTTATTTCAATATTTTAAATTATCGGGAATATTATAATTTTTAAATGTAATAATTATAAAGTATGAATATTTTATATATAATTCATATTAATTTTTGACCACAATAATATTCGTGGAATATTTTCATAATATTCCACGAATATTGAAGTAATATATTATGAATATTATGTAAAAAAGGACATATAATATTCCCATAATATTAAAATATTATTAAAAATATTGAATAATATTCTCGGAATATTATTCCTGGAAAGATGAGAAAAAATTGTAGAAAACAATTAAATTATTTTGATTAATTTATATTGTACCGATTTTTTTAATTATAATTAAAAAATTGCAAAAAAGCGATGCAAGAAGTTTGCATCGACCTAATATATACACACATTTCCATTTTTAAATAATCTATTTCTTGAAAAGGATTATAGAACGAACAAAGGATCACACAGAGATGACCATCAGCCAGAGTACGAAGCTTGGAGAGCTGAGAGAAATCGTATTGACGAAGATCGTATTAGTAGGCAGAGAACTGCGGAGGGTAATTGGCGTAGAGAATGGGATAACGACAAGGTGAGAACTGCATAAAAAAAAATCATTCGTTGTCACACGACTCTGTACATCATGTAGATGCAATTACAGGCACATGTTGTGGATGATGTGGCGAGATCTGAGGCTAAATTAGGGGATTATGTAAAAAAGGACTATAAAGATTTTGATAGAAGATACCACGTTAATGGTAAGAACCAATAAAAAAATGCTTATATAAATAAAAATACAATTTGTGAGGAGTTTCAAATTAAGTTCTCATCGTTAGGTACACACTACTATTCAAAAGTTTTAGTACTCTTGAATCTCGCATTTCACGAAGTATTAATGGAAAGAAAAACGTAGAGAAATTCTCAAAAATGCATTTTAAAAAAGAAAAATAGAGCTATAAATCTGGTTTTCATCTCTACTACTATTTGATTCTTAAATTACATAAAGTTGAAAATTGATATTGTTTTAAAGTTCTTGGTATTTTTTTTCATTCATAAACGCTGCAATTTGGAATATAAGACCAAATTAATAAAAAATTATTTTAATAGTCTTTTTGAGCTCTAAAATACTGTTTTTAAAAAATTGATACAATTTCTTGCAATATCGAAATTCTTTTGTGTAAGAACACATTTCTTATAAAATATTTGTTAACTGTAAAAGAGTTTATGGGAAAGAAAGAAAAAATGAAAAAAAATTGTAATATGCTTGAATCGTATAAATTTTTCAAAAATTTTTAGATTTTTTTATGCTTAATTCTTCACGAAATGCGAAAAAATCTCAAGCTAACTAAAACTTTAGTGTATGTATACATGCACAGAATTTTTTTTTGCAGGAAATGATTATGCAAGCTATAATCGTAGTGGTCATCGAACCTATCGGGGAAATTCGAGACATTTTCATAATAATTATGAAAATAGTTCCAACAACGCGTATCATCAGGACGGTCACGTTAAAAATCCTTCCGGCTCCGAAAAGAGAACCATTGTTGCTACTGACAAAAGCATAAAAGTCACACTGAATCAAGGAAATATGACAAAAGGTCCAGTCATGAGTGTCAAAGGTAAATTAAAAGCGATATGTTGTCAAATAGTGTTCTTTATTTTCCAAAAAAATAAGTCCAAAGAAAAAACCCTGAATAATCGACTAAAACTAAAAGAATATGTATTCATGATTAATTTAATCAATTAATGAAATTAATTGTCTAACATTGTATAATTAATTTTTGTTTAATTAAACTATCGGTTAAAAATCGATTAAAAATTAAGGATAAGCATAATCACGATTAATTTAATCGATTGTTAAAATAAATCAAACACCGTTAATTTAAAAAAATAATCAGCCGTTAATCATTAATTTTTAATCATATTCAAAAAATTATATTTATAATTTTTATAAAGAATTACGAACTTAAAAAATGTTTGTCATATTTAAAAAATATTCAAATGAATATTAATTGATAAACTACTTTATTATAGTGTTATGCCCACACCATGCTTGAATGAGTCTCCGGACGCATACTCGCCAATATTAATCAATGTTATTCGGCAATGCTATAAATCAGTAAAACTAATTAATGAACTAATTAACGATTGATGATTTAATCAGCAGTAGTTAATTTTTTTTAATCAATTAAATTAATCACAATTACATGCACTTTATTTTAGTCAATTTATTTTATTGATTAAAATTTAATTGATTATCTAAAATTTATCTCAAAGCAACTAAAAAAAATATTAATTGCTTATTATATTATAATCAACAACTATATTTTAGTTATAATTATCAATCGATAAATTAATTAAATTTTGATCCAAATTTTGCCTGACGAATTAGAGCTCTTAAATGAAAAAAATATTAAAATAATTGACGCGTAGAGAACAATAAAAAATATCGTAAAAGAAAAAACCTGGAAAGATACAGCAAGGACAAAAACTTTTTTCTTTCAAACTTTCAAAAACATTATTCCTGAATATATAAAGTATTTGAAATATTTTTTCAATGTTATCATTTCAGTAAACTCGCCAAGTATTGCTGGAACAGGACGGGTCGGGCCGCGACAAAGAAGTCGCGTAACGTACAGCAGTCATTCGGATATTGAAATGACTTCCCCTGATACCGAAATCTTTTTACGTCCAAAGTCGTATGAAGACCGAACTAAAGGTGTCTGTCATGAAAATTTGCACAAATCCTCTAATTCACGAAAGTCGCAGCTTCCACCAAAAAAGAAGGACTTTAGCAATAAATCTCCCTATTTTCGTAAGAAAGAGATTAGAAGAGAAGACGAGAATCTGCAGAAATATCAGGAAACGGAATTACCACGGGAAGAACATAAGCAGCTACAAAAGTCTTGTCAATCTGAAGCTCAAAAGCCTGAGGAGAACATTACAGAGTCGTTGCAAGATGAGCAGATTGTGATGACTGCGAATGAAAAAGAAAGCAATATAATTTCTTCTGGAGAATCTGATATCAATAATATAGAAATAAAAAATATGAATAATCATAATGGCAATTTAAATGCACAAACAAATGAAAAAAGTCAAATTGATGCAGAGCAAGAAGATGAGCCTGTTTTGCAAACTTTAGATTTACGCGCGTCTGAAATTGATACAGAGATTGAACTTTGTACAAAGAATGAAATAATGGAAGATAAATTGGATGAGTCACCGAATGTTCAAGCAGCTGTGACATCCAAAACTACATCAAATTTAATCATATTATCAATAGAAGATGATATTGATAAATGTGAGACAAAATATGTAGAAAACTCATCATGTGATGCTAATGAAGATACTAAAAAAACGGAAAATAAAGACGATAATAACTCGGAGCAAACTAAAGAAGTTTTAAGTGATAACTGTGATAATAAACAAACTAAAGATACGAGCCAGCAAGAGAACAATATTAAACATGATACAAAAAGTTCTCCAGAAGAAAAAGAAATAAACAGTGTTACGATTTCATCTTCAGCTGATGTACATTATACAACAGAACAAAATGATAAACTGAAAAGCGAAGACACAGCTTTAAAAGGAAAAGAAAAATTAGCCGTGGAAGATAAAGTTGCTATTGCAGATGAAAAAATTAACATCTGTGATAAACAAGATACAACAAAATGCGTCAATGAAACTGAAAAACGCACAGATAATGTTGAGAAAGAGGATAGCGTTGCAAATAGCACTATAGTTGATAAGGTAGAATCTCTAAAAGAAGATTTACACGTAGAAGAAGAAAAGGCAGCTCCGAGTGACCAAAACTGAGAAATAAAAAAAGGGAAGTAAAAATGTACGAAATGTTACGATGTAACTGTAAGTTACCGAATAACGTGTGATAGGCAAAGCTTTTATAAAATATCTGTTGAAATGCGTGATATATATTTCAAAAGTTAATTTTTATGGCGATATACGAGTTAATGAGAAAACATCAAGTTATCCAAATAGTTCCCAATAAATTCTTATTTTTGGAACAAGCATTCGAGAACGTTACGTGGATTGACTGCAAGTCGGCCGAGTGATAATATCGTAATTCTATTTTTTGTTTTAGAATTATATATATATATAGATACTCTGTTATATCATCTGTTTTATTTTATTTCTCCGATTCTCTTAACATTGCTCTAAAGTTCGAGTACTGTAGAGATGCTATATATAGCATTTTTAAAAAATATATATAGCACAATTTTACGTTAAGAGAAACGCAGCGCTTTTATAACAACAAAAAAAACAATAGCGAAATAACAGTTACTGCGTATATCTCCGAATTTTTATATAATATGTAATCCAAGAGAAAAAAAATTCACTATTGTCTCCTTCAAGCGACAATCAAAAAATATTTTGGCACAAGCAATAAAGAGAATGGGATGTTTCAGATCAAGAACAACTAATGTAATTAAGAAATTCTAACTAGATTTAACAATGGTTATTATCTAATATTAGAACAAACGCAACTTTTATTAATTGACAATGTTATTTGACTTTATAATTTATATATCTATATATATACATACATTTATTTATATTGCATGAATATTTGTTTTTTTATATTTTTGTTTCTCTCGTTGCTTATACGATTCGTTGACAGATTATTAGATAATTCCTAGAGGCTCATGCAACTGAAATCACATCTGAATTGCTTGAATTGTACTTCTTGGAATAAAATCATAATAGAATACGCGCACATATTTATTCGATTATTAATTTTGTATATTTCGTATATCATGTTAGAGATAATAATTGGACTTCTCAATGATGGTAATGCATAAGTGAAACTTTTAGATTTTCGCAAGAGCACTTTCGAAACTGAATTCTGTTACCCAATATGTAAACATTTTTTGTTCTCTTTATTAAAAAGGTTTATTCTCTTTGTAATGCTGCCATATCCACATTGTTCTGAAATTTCAAACCTCCGTAATTCTGTTACTTTCAATCATTTGAGATTATTCTAATGTGAAAAATAGTAATAAAGCATTGTTAATAAATCTAATTATATATGTATATAATGATTAACAAATTATCTCCACTCAGTTTATCCTTCACATTTTTCCTACAAATGCATGCATCTGAGTAAGCAAAAAAGAAATTCAAAATGAAGGAATAACTCGACGTGCCAAGTGATAAAAATACTATTAAGTTAAAATTTAGTCAATAATCAACAATTGCCTATGCGAGTCGAGTCTCCGCGATTCTCAATGCGTGGGTTACAGTGAAACTTCAATAAGTAGATGATCAAAAATTGTACTGAGATATCATAGCTGCAATCCATTTGATGTTACAAATACTTTGAAACGTTTAATTAACCAATCGGAACAAAGAATTTTACAAATTGACCAATCAAAGAATGCTTCGAAGCATTTGTAACATCAAGTGGACCGAAGCCCATATAAACGTTTCGATCCTTCTCTTCTGGTTTCTCTTCAGTGTAATTATAATTGTAATCTATAGATTAACTTGGTTGGATTACAGATCAAGTATCGGGTGTTATACTCTTTTCTCCTCTTGATCGTGACAAGAGGACAAAGATCAACACAATAGTAAATGTTAAATTCTTAAGATTTATTAACTGTCTAATGTTAATCTAATTACACTGAAAGAGATCCAGAGCAAGGATTGAAATGTTTATCTCAAAACAGTTTATGTTTCATTCATTTACTGTAACCCACGCAGATTGACAACCGCGAAGGTTCGAATAGGTAATTTTTAATTGTTGAAAAATACGTTTTTTTGTAGTTTTTGAGTTGTTGAATTCTAACCTTTAACAAATTTCAATTTGTTGGGAATGTAGATTAAATTCAGTATATAAAATTATATATTTAAGAAGCTATTATGGTATGTTATAATGAAAGTGTAAATAATAAAATAAATAATATTAATAAAAATCGATCGATATGTGAATATAAATTAATAAATGAAGAAGATCTTATTTGGTCAAAGTGGATCCTGGTGTTTAAAATACAAAACACAATACAAAATACCCTGAGAAAAGGTCTTTGAATGACGTCAAATAGACAACACTGCTCTTAAATGCTGTAAAGATTTAAAACAGTTCCCATCAATAATATGTCTTTATTTTTAGATGTTAATAATTTTTGTTTTCTTTTATCAAACAGAACATATATAAACTGTTAGAGATGAAAGCATTATGTTTTACTAGCAGGAAAACAAATTAAAACCTAAGACTCAACAATAATAATTTATGATACTATAGTTTAACAGTTTCATATGCTGATTTTAATACTTTTCCAATCAATTTTTTCAAAGTTGGAAAGAGATTCAGCAGTTAAAAGAAATCATTTTTATTTGCCATCCTAGAGATAAAAATCTGTTCATTTTACCCATTTAATTTTATTTCGAAAACAAATTCTTGTAAGTAATTCTTTAAAGAAATAACATGTATATCGTATTATTGGGTGAAATACAAATAAAGTATACATCCGTAAAATTTTGTTAATATATTATCACTCCTCGTACTTCGGATAATGTATTTTCATATTTCTCATAATACGGAGGCCGCTTTACATCATTATAACGTTTATAAGTTTATATTCTGCCTACACAACACCGATGAGGTTTGCTCTTCTTGAAACGCCGCAAAATATGAATATATTTCTGCAAAAGCGCTTTAGAAGCCTATACTTGCTTGCCTTTGTCCGCATTGAGACATTAGTTCTCCAAATGTCTCATTATGATTAGCTTTAATAATCTAGTTTAAACAACTATATTTCTTTGAATCTCTACAACGGGTTTTACGTTGCAGTATTCTATTTCTCTCTCTCTCTCGGCTGATAAGAGAGATTTGGAAGACATTGTTGGAAGACTCGCTTCACGATATATCAAAAAGCAAAATAAAATTTTATAGGACAAGTGTGCTGTCAATCTATTATCGTCCGATAATCACAAAGAGAAAATTCCAATGCAATTCTCATTCAATCACTTTTTGATAATTATTATTGATACAAACAAGTAGGATGATCCCTCGTTAATGATCTAAATTGATTTTCGTGAACAGTATGATTTTACTTACATTATGCGTGTCATTGATATATTCATCGATATGAAACATCAATTATGCATGATCGTGGCTTACGAATTAATTCTTAACATCTACAATTCTCAATAACGCTTGATATCATTCGACAAAGATTTCTTTGCTCAATAAATAGTAATACATCGTTATTATATAGCAATATTATTATTTTTTATTAATATTATCATTCTGGAAGACATTATTGGAAGACTCGTTTCACGATTATTAACGCATTTAGTTAGTCTGCGAATTTCCCATGTCTGCAGGACGCTCGCGGATATAGTCTCGAGAAAGATCTATAGATCCTTTAAGGATAAAAAAAAGTAATTTTATAAAAGATCTACACGAAGAGAATTTTTTCTTAAAATTGACTCTTAAAATTATGGTAATTATAGGACAAAATTGAAAAATTTTTCTATAATTTTTCGATGTCCCATATGTCTCACAATTATCATGATTTTAGGTAGGGTAAATTCTAACAAAAAGGTCTCTCTGTGTACACATCCAAACAATTACGAATTCAAAAATCCATTCTATAATTTAAAGAATCTATTAATCTCTGTGAATCTCTAAAGATACGTAAAAAGGCATGTCCGTGCCACTAAACATTATCATCTTAAGACCAAAAATTTCTAAATGAACGGTTTGTGAATCTCCAAGAATACAGCACGATGCCGCTAATCGTTTATACAGAACAAATTTTGAAACGTATCCCGTATAAAATATTTCTCGAGTCATCGCGGCTTTCCGCAGTTTCACGGAACGACTACATTGCCTATATTCCTTAAACTAACGATCTATACGATCTTGGAAGACGTTGGATTATATAACTAATTGTACTCAGTTGTACATAACTGTTCACGCATCGCTTTGCGTTTCGTTTGTACGACGACGGGACACGGGCACGGCGGACTTTTGTCCCAAAAATTATTTGGATTTGTCATCACTGTCATCAGTAACTAATAGTTATATCGCTAACGAGTATGACGAAACCGCCGTCACGTTCCGTCGTCGCGATTCGCAATTCAACGCGTCGCATAAAAATTATATATACGGATATACAACTCCTCAGTGATATAATTATAAAATCCAGAAAACTGTAACAGTAGTCAACTACTAGTTAGGCTTCGCTTGCTGCTGCATCGTGGAAGACATTCGTTACTTCGTGCTTTATTGTCACGTTCGGTGTGCGAATGATTGTTTATTTTATCTCCCGAATACAAAGCGAATTCGGGGATTGGAAGACTTGACGATTGAATAAATTCTTCGTATTATAGAAAAGGTTGCAATCCTGGTCGAAACATGAAACAATGGAAATTTAAATGCTCTCTAGCGACTCTCTGGTGAAAAAAATTCTTACAATATCTCATATATTTTTAAGAATTTTTCATATTATTTGAAACATTCAAAAAAGAAAAAAAAATGTTTAATTTTAAAATATTAAAAAATTTGATTTCTATCTCCGTTTTTCAATTACTTAAAAATGTTTATTTTTAAATTGTGTTTAGATTTAAAACATAAAAATGTTTAAAATTGTTAAAAGTTTCAATTTTAAACATTTTAATATTTAAATCTAAATATCGTTTAAACATAAAACATTTTTAAGTATTAAAAAAACAGAGAAATAAAACATTTTAATGTCTTAAAATTAAACACTTCTTTTTTTAGTAAATTTACGAAATATTTGAAAAAAATACCTCTTAAATCTTTTTTCAGATTTTATAAGTTTCCTCGGAAATTATAGAATGAGAAATTTTCAGAATTCACGTATATAAAGAATTCTAGAGAAGCTGTAGGCTTTCTCAGCATTTTAAAAAAAGTGTTTCAATTCAGTGTTTCCTTATAAAAAATTTGAGAAATTTTTTAAAAGATTTCGTACATAGAAAAAAAAACTTTTCATAAATTATTTTATTAAATTTTTTATATTTTAAATTTATGAAGTTTTCTGGAAATTATCTTAAACTTCAGATTTTACAAGTTTTCTTCTCACAGAAAATAGAATGAGAAATTGTAAAATATTCTAAAAAGTGCTTCGTATAAAAAACATTTGAGAAAAATTTCTAAAAAAATTGTACTATATAGAATTATATCGAAACTTTGAAATGTACTGAAGTTTATATAAACATTCTGAAAAAAAAATTAAGAAAAATTCTAAGAAAAATTTTTACCAGAGGAGCTAATAATCTTCTTTATGAAAAAGAATACTATGATTGACTTTAGAAAATAGTATATCCTCATCTAATTTTATTTTTCACGTTTCTAAACATCATTCATACTCGAAGCTATCGCGATTGAGAAAATTGGATAGCGCGTTGTCGTTTTGAAATAATTAATTTATAATGATTTAAATTGGCAACATGAAGAACTAAACATGCCATCATAAATGCAAGCGCAGATTTTTATCAATATTATCATTTTGGAAGACATTACTGAAGGCTCATTTCATGATTATTAAAGCACGATTTTTATGCGAATGAAAGATAATGCCCTTATGTATATTTAATCATTTAACCAGTTAAAGATCTTTTTAAAAAAATATAATCGCGCACAACGCCATTTCGTCAAATTAACAAAGATGTTAAAATTAGATGAATGATAAGATGAACGTGAAATAGTTTCAAGTACTACAAAATTTTCATGTGAATTTAATCACTCTTAAGCACATGAAATATTTGATCCTCGATTCACTGATATGTCTTAAATTTGGAGAATTTTATGAAATCGCATTCGTATTTAAAAAGAATTTTACAATAATACAAATCTTTTAATTTGGTATTAGCACATTTTGTAAAAAAAAGTATTGCTGATTATCGATCAGAATGTTATTCAGAAAGATGTCTAACTGATCCAAAGCATAAAGTTCGCTTACATGCCTATTTTGGATTTTATGTAGTCTCCCGCGTGCATCAGCAATGCATTATTGCATGAATATACCGAACAACGTGTTAAAATCGAGAATCAAATATTTCGACGACTCCAGGGAGCATGTTCGTAATATCATTTTGATACAGAACAAGAACAACAAAACGGCCTAGATGACGCAAGATCGTTCAGAAGGGCAGGCCAATCTCGAAGGCATTGATTAGCGCGCTGCCAGAATCGTAGACGCCAATCACGCCGAAGAGAATACCGAGGAAGATGACGAAGCAGTCGTACGCGACGGCGCTCCATTCCATGGAGCTCCTCTTTAGTTTCAGATGGAAGTAGCAGGGCCAGATAAACGACAGCATGGTACCAGTGAAGGAGCCGATGAAGCCCATTAATATGCTAAAGTGCGGTATGAAGATCGCCATTAGAATGGTGAACACGATCACGCCGACTTTCCAGGCCAGACCCCAGACCTTGAGCTCGCGATCCACCGTCCAGATGGTTGGGAAAAGCGTCTTCGGTCGGCCGCGGAAAAAGGCGCGCTCGAGGAGCTCACAAGCCGCGTAGTACGGCAAGGGATACGAGAGCACTGCCTTGACGACCAAGCACAGGTTCACCAGGCCTTTGAAACCAGCTGAGTGCAGATTATTCGTGATGACCTGCTGCGTGTCGTTCTGAAAAGTCAGGAAGCAGATCCAGCCGAAGAGCGATTTGAACGCGGCCGCGGCAATGTGGCTCCAATTCAGCATCCAATCGAACTTGGAGCGATCAATGAGATTGCCCTCGAGGGTCGGCAAGAAAATCTGCGACGTGTAGCTAAAGACGATCACGCCAAGCGAGATCGGGAAGTTTTCCATGTCAATCGTCCACTTCACCTTCGACCAGCCCCAGTCACCAATCTCCAGGATACAGTAACCGATGATGATCGCATTGATGAAGAGGTGAGACATCGTGCACCAGAAGCTCAGCATAGAGACGTGCTGTAGGGATTTGAGGAAGCCGAGCGGCAGCAAGAATATGCCGATCAGCATCATCCAGCTGCGGGTGTCGATCGCGCCCTCGGGGAAGGTGCCGATCATCAGGTCGCCGCACACGACTACGTATAGGATGCAGGTCATCAGCAGCTCGATTATCTGCGCGATGTTCACGGCACGGGCACCCCACGTCGGTCCGAAGCACTCCTTGGCGATGGCCACGTACGAATCTCGTACGCGTACACGCTGACCCGTCACCGTATCCAACTCGTAGAGGCACTCGACTAGAATCTTGCCGGTGTAGCAGCAGATGTGCGCGATGCCAATCATCGCGGCAATCGCCCAGTAACCGCCACGCAAAACGGCGAATGGCAGAGAGACGATGAACATTCCCTAAGAAGTTTAAAAAAAACAGATGATTTGCAGAAAAATACTATAAATTGCAAGTAAATTAATATTTGTTTTAACTAATTAAAAGTTAAAATTAATGGCTTATAAACATAATTTAGTTACATTGAAAGATGCATGAACAAAAAACTCAGTTAAAAAACGTTAAGATTAAATTAAGCAAATTTTTGAAAAACGTTTATATTAAATTAGAATGTCGTAATTAAAAAAAATTAAATACAAATTAAAATCTGACCAAAGTTTCATTAAAATTTCATAAAAGTTTTTGCTTTTCCAGCAAGACGATTGCGTGTAGAGCTACCAGAAATTCCTTCTTTGATCCTGCGGTACCTGAATGGCATTTGTAACGTTCCAAGCGGCTTGCCACTCGTTGATCTTGACACCCGCCCCACCGAACTCTCCGCCACCCTCATCGTACTCGCTGAACTCTCCGCTGGTCACGCTTCCGGTTCTAACTTTGTCCCTGAAATTGGAATACGATGTACAATATAATCGATTACATCCAAGTGATATAGTAAAAAACATTTTATATTTGTATTAAAACCTGTCATTGTTAAATTTTTGTCTTAAATTGACGTTCTATTTGTTTCAGAGCAACATTTTAAGAGTAAGTAAACAAATAATATTGTACACAATAATAGTTTTAAAATGTTAATGTCAGGATTAGTAAGTTAATTATTTTTTAAATTAAATTATGCTTATAAAATTAATTTAGTTAAAAGAGGCTTCCATGAATAAAAAACTAACTCGGTTAAAAGTTATGTTAAGATTAAATTAAGTTAAATTAAAAGCCAATTTTGAAAAGCGAAATTTATATTAAATTAGAAAGTCGTGATTTTTTAAAGTTAGATTACTCAGAACATTTACCATATGGATCATCAAATAAATTTTTAATATTTTATTTGTAAATTAAGGAAATTGTAATTTATAGGAGATAACATAAATATTTTAATTAATATACCTATAAATAAACATTGCTTTCATGTAGAAATATATATATATATATATATGTATATCTTATAATTTTTTTTACATAGATATTTAACTTAAAAAGTTAATAAATTCAAGTTTATATTTTAAAAATAACTTAAGTTAAAAATTAACTCATTTAAAATTAACTAAGTTAAGTATAAATAATAAAATTAAAAGTTATTAACTTTATTATTTTACTTAAAAATTTTTTTAACTGGTTACTTACTCAACCCTGATTAATTCTAAGATAAATAAAGAAAATGTACCAATATTAACTTTACTGAAGAAATATGCTTTCGAAATACTATTTTTTATGCAAACTTTTTTACATAATATTTATTTATATAAGTTACTTTACAACATATTCATCCTGTGTTAAATTATCACAAATTAGAGTGGACTGTTTGGTCCTTACCCATTTCTCTGATAACTGAAAGAGTCCTCAGCGATCCCCACGTTGTTCTGATCTCGATACGCCTGATCCCCATTCATGGTCATCATCTCGGTGTTGTCGTGACCCTCGTCGAAGGATTTGAACTGGTCCTGACCGGGGCGGCCTTGGGGATGGCCCTGGCTCATACCACCACCACCGCCACCGCCGCCGCCGGCGCCGCGGATCAGTTCCATGCACGGACTGTTCTCCGGCCATTTGGCCTTCAAGGTCTCCCAAGCGACGTTGACCGTTGCTCCCAAGGAGGGTATGTAAAATCCACGGAAATACGCCATTTCTCCCTATTTGTTGCCTCTACAGCGATATGTTTAATTCCTTACAGATGCGTTCCCGTACGTAAACTAGATACAGTGACTGAAGAGGTGGAGGAAGTGAAGAATAGCATTTCCTAGCGAGGTAAGGTGGAGTGTCGGGCATTACTTCGGTTATCCAAATTTAAATCGTCCGTGTCTTGCAGGTGTTGCAGATAGAATAGTGAAGATGCAAGTGCAGATAAGAAAAACATGTGAATTAGTAATAAAGGAAATTGCGACGTGTAAAGGGAATATGTTTGTGAATACATTAAACAGACTTCTCTCTCTTGTTATACAGAAGAGAGTGATACAAGGAAAGAATAATGTTAAAATATGTAAAAATTTAGCAACACTCAAAAAAAAGTATTAAGTATTTAATTTTAGATATTAAAATGTTTTTAAAATTTCTGTCTCCGTTTTTTAAATACTAAAAAAATGTTCCAGTTTTAAACAGTGATTAGATTTATTTATTTTTACTTCTTTTTTTTGAGTATAGATACAGATCTATAGAAATAATTTTTGTTAAACTTTCAAAATAATTACATTCACAAAGAAATGTTTAAATTTTTAAAATTATTAAATATTAAAATGTTTTATTTTTGTTTTTTAAATATTTATAGTATGTAGTTTTACTAAATAGTGTTTAGATTTAAAACTAAAACGTTTAAAATTTCAGTCCAATTTTACCAATATAGATTAACTTTAATCTCTATTTAACTTGTCTTATTTTCTACTAATTTTTAAAACTAGAAAAAGATAAAAAGCAAATTAAACAGAGATTAAAATTATTCTACAATGATAGAAATGGACATTAGTGTTTTGAATCAAAACACCATTTAAAACTAACATTTTTAAATATATTTAAAAAACAAAGAGAGAAACAAAAACATTTTAATATCTTGAAATTAAATACTTCTTTTTTAAATGATACAAATTCGTAAAAATAATTTTTGTTATAGACTATCAAAATATTTATGTAGAATAGTCCAAGCAGGTTGTCAAAATTTTTTATAGCATTGCTCATAACACTTGAGTGTCCTAAATAATTATTTGGATGGTCCAACAAAATTATTTTCAAATCTGTATCTAGCTAAATTGTTAATTAATAGGTACTTGAGCAAAATCGTTCTCTCGGTATATGAAAAATGTCTTAGAGTTCTTAGATTACACAAGAGTTCCTAGTGTTAACATCATTAATGAAACAATCGTGCTTACCAAACGGCGAATCCGGTGCCCACCTCGGATGTTCCTCTTGGGAGATCCTGCCTCTCGATTTCTTCGACGGAAACGACTAAACTAAAAAAGGCCGCGACTCTGGACGCAAGCGAGGCTTCATGAAGAAACGAAGAGATGAAGAAAAGAGGAATGGAGGAGGGAATCGGTGCGAGGAATGCGCGAGAGCTACCTAGCTACTACTACCCGGATTGTGGAGCCGCATGATGTCGACGGATGCGTTGCCTGATCCTACGATCTACACCGCGACTTGAGAAGCCAGAATCGCGGCGAACCCGTCGATCCGCGGCATCGACCAACAGCACACGGGAACACGGCGGCGTTTTAAGGGATCGGGAGATCGCGGGGGTAATATGGCTAGCCACCCCCGAATGCGCAGGATTCGATCGATGTTCTCTCCACGAAAGAGAGAGACGTATCATCTCGCGCGTGCTTCTCGTATAACGCTGTATCCGCGCACTTCCAAAACCAAGGGTGGGATAAGACCCGCGGTCCTTAAGCCACGCAAATACAAATTCTTACGCAAATCCTATTCAAGTAAGAAGTGTTTAATTTTAAGATACGAAAACACTTTATTTCTGTTTTTTAAATAAAATTTTTAAATGTTCTGGTTTCAAACAGCATTTAGATTTAAAATGTTAAACATTAAAAATTTCAGTTTTAAACCTTTTAATGTTTTAAATCTAAACACTATTTGAAATCAAAACATTTTTAAGTATTTAAAAAACGGAGACAAAAATAAAACGTTATATTTTAACACATTTTTTAAATTAAAAGTTTTAAAATTGCATTTTTTTAATAAATATCAAATAGATAATCAAGATGAATGTTCAGTATTTAAATGACTAGAGTAATATCTCGACATTTAGAACAGTAGAATGTAATTATTGTTCTATTTTTTATACAATTCTAATATATATGAATTAAAAGGCCACTTGGACAGAAAACATCGAGATTCTAACGTAATGTGGTAAACAATTTTTTAAATAATTAAGATATTAACAGCTTAAAACATTTCTTTTTTAGTGTATTTGTGTTTTGTGGCACTTATTGTAGATAAGATCTACGAAGGTTATTAATTTGTGATGATAGGAGTTATTTTAAAAAACAAAATGATATTCCACCCCTTCTTTTCTCTAGTTTTAATTTGGTATCAATGTTTGATACTGTTTCTTTCTGTGTAGTGTGGGCTTTTATTAACATTCTTTTCTTATTCAATTGACTTAAGATAAAAAATTGACTTTCTTTAAGGTAAAAAAAACCAATTTTTTGCATATTTCTTGGAGAATTTGATGCCAAAACAATGTTGGGATTCAGGGTTGATATCAAAGAGAGATACAGTCTTTGAAGGAACGCTTGGATCACTTTATTCGTACCATTATTAACCACACAATCTTGTATCAAATAGAAGTAGATTAGACATTAAGAACCTGGTGCTCTTAATTAAATTTATGGAATGAGAGTTATTGTGCGGTATTTTGTGGCAAGGTCTTTCACAATACTGTGTTTCATAATTGGTATATTGCTCCGATTAATCGTAACTCAACTGACGTTTTGTAATCGCGAATTTCTAACTTACAAGACTTTCTATTTTTTAAATATAATAAGCCACACAATGAGTCGATTTACTGTAAAATGATAAATTCTATAGTAAAAAAATTAATTAGGAATCCTCTCTCTCTATTTTAGACTAACAAGAGAATACAACTAAATATGTTCCTTCTGATTTTAATAAGCTTTGGATATGTTAAAATATAAATAAAAATAAGAGATACGTATTTTTTTTATAAAAAAATTTTTTAAATAAAAGTGGAATAGAGTTTCAATTATAGTATTTTATAATAATGATAAAAAACTTTTAAATTTTTATTATTAAAAACATTTTTTTAATCATTATTGCAAATGTAAAGTATCCTTGAAACCATTCAATTTTTATTTTAAAAAAACTTTCTATTTTTTATAGTTGCGATAATATTCGTCCTGAAAGAAAATAACTGATTTCTTCAAAGGGGCGTTTTCCTCCCTTAATCTGTAAGAAAGTACTTAGTATTAGAAAAAAAAACGTATCTCTCATTTTTGTCTATATTTTGACAGATACAAAGCTTATTAAAATCGAAGAGGAATTGACTGCGTCCCCTCGTAAGAAGAAACGCACATTTTGCATAGAAATGACATAGTCTGAATGTTTCAATAAATAAAGAAATTAACTTATTTATTTCATCTTATGCACTTTGCTCTGGAGAAGAATTACAGATAATTAGCCTTGGGCAATTCGTTAAAATTGTTTGCGTCCCCTCGAGTGGAACTCACATTGCACTGCGCTTTCCTTTTTTATTACTTTCTTGCAATATGCAATGGTAATAATAAAATAAACAATCGCTGAGGACAAACGTACTCAGTGATGAAACGGGATCCACGAAAATACAACGTGAACAGCTCATGACGTGTGATTTTCTTCATCTTTTTCTTTTACGAGCACAATTAAGTAATTAAACTACGCAATTAATGATCGAAGCGATAGAACACGCTTCTTAAGAACTAGAGAGAAATTTGAAAAAGAGAGAGCAAAATGTTCAAGTATAATCGCTAAATGCTTATGTAGCTTAATGTTTCACACGAAGAAAATTTTCTCTTAGAATTTACCGTAAAAATTGTAACACACTCAAAAAAAGTATTTAATTTTAAGATATTAAAAAGTTTTATTTCTTTCTCCATTTTAAATACTTAAAAATGTTTTAATTTTAAACAATGTTTAGATTTAATACACTAAAATATTAAAACATTTTAAGTTGTTAAAGATTTCATGATTAAACATTTTAATGTTTTGAATTAAAAACTGAAACATTTATAAGTATTTAAAAAACGGGGACAGTAATAAAACATCATTTTAAAATTATAATACCTTAAAATTAAATACTTTTTTAACCATAATTTTGAAGATAAATTCCAAGAGAAAATTCTTTTCGTGCACTAAGCTCCTGCCTCTACACTACTTTATAATCGTGATGTAGCCAAGCCATCAAATATAATTATTTGTTTAGGCATTTTTTGTTGCAAGAATGATTACTGCAACATATAAAATTGAATGATATTTAAATGTAAAAAACACATGTTGCAGTTTAACATATACAAACATTAATAAGTAATACTTTAATTAATCTCCAAACATTATAAACCACGGCAATCGTCCTTTTTTTATACATAGTACAGATAGTCATGCTCGATAAATACTTGAACATTATGTCAAAATTTTTGCCAGAAGGAACAAATATAAATCAAGATAAAATTTTTATTACACTTAAGGATGCATTACAGCCATTTTTATAAATGTGTTAATATTTATATTTTAAATAAACTATATACATACGAAAATTATGTTTATAACATTCCGTTTTTATTAAACAATTTTTACAGTTTATTTATTTTATTTGTTATAATTTTTATGCTGTTATAAGTTATAATACTAAAATTGAAAAAATAAAATTTCTATTTCTCATATATGTACTTAAAGTATTCAAGAGAATTTATGCAAAATTTTATTGCGATTCTGAGCTTTATCTGTAAATAAGATTATTCTGTAAATAAGATTATTCTGTAAATAAATAAATAAATGTTGTTTACTTACAGAACAACTAATTTCTGCATCGCAATGAAACTTTACATAAATCGTGAATATTTAAAGTACTTATATAAAAACATTCAGATTTTGTGACTATTTCTAAATACATTTCCATTATAGCATATTTCTACTTCTTATTAAAATAATTTTTGATTCAAGTAGAAAATCATCGCCAAATTTGTTGTATTATTTTCAAGTGCAATAAAATATAGAACAATCTGTTTTTTCAAATTTTTCCATTATTTTGAAAATATGTGTAGTACATCCTTAATGTAATAGCATGCGAAAAACTAAATTGTCTCGACGTATAGAAAAAAATTTTAATGATTTATCTCTTTAATGTTATAATTTAATTATAAGAAAGAGCTTAGAGCACGTTTTGTTGCTTAAACAAGTATTGTTGCTTAAACAAGTATTGTCAAGCTCGACTGTTTCACATTTGAAAAGGCGAAAGAATTTGACAAATCGTACGCTACGAGGAATTCTCGTTGGCTTCGTGAATATTACGAAAACGTGTACAGTAATAAATTTGCTAAATAACAACAACAATACAACTAAAAAAAGAAGTGTTTAATTTTAAGATATTAAAATGTTATCTTATTTCTGTCTCCGTTTTTTAATGCTTAACAATGTTTTGATTTCAAATGGTGTTTAGATTTAAAACACTAAAATGTTCAAAACTGAAATATCTTTAACAACTCTAAACGTTTTAATGTTTTAAATCTAAACACTGTTTAAAACTACAATATTTTTAAGTATTTGAAAAATGAAAATAGAAATAAAACATTAAAATATTTTAAACATTTTAACATCTTAAAATTAAACATTTCTTTTGAGCGAATTTGCTCCGTTCAAGAGCGAAACGTGGAAGTCATCAAAGTTTTTCGGGCGTCATACTATATTTCATGCCGCGTTTGATTTCGTAACTCAGTTGCTACTAAGCGTGCAATTAACTGAACGTTTTCCTTTTAAATAAAATTGATTTGTCAGTCTTCCATATGTTTTATTTTTCTTTCCGGATGAGAGGCTACCACTAACGGAGAAGAAGTAATTATGTACAACTTCGAAAAAGAAAGAGAAGAAAGCCACTTGTGCAAGAATGGATACACACACGCACACATCGGCGAATGTATAAACATCGAAACACATGAACAACTAAACCACACGCGATGTTACGGCCTAGACTTTGGGCAAAAAAAATACGAGCTAGAATTTGTATTTAAATAATATAGTTGTCTATAACGAATCTTTGTACTATAACTACGTTTCCCATCATATACAATATTCCCATCGATAAAATTATGTGAAATTCCACGCTGTTGAACGAGGCACAATCGTGACTTTACAGAGTCAAATCGGTGAATTTAAAACAATCGGAATTATTCCATTTTCCAAACCGACGATTCACAAGAAGAAAATTTTCTCTTAAAATTTATCCTTAAAATCGTGATAATAATGTGACAATCATGGACATCAAAGAGATTTATAATTTTGATAAAATTTAGAGTTTATAATTTTATTATAACTGTAAAATTTAGTGATAACTTTAGTAAAATTTAATATAATTTTATTAAAATTATAATAAATTTTAATATTTTAGTAATTAATTTTAGTAAAATTTCGTAAAAAATATTTTACTAAAATTGCTGTAAGTTTTACTAAAATTATAGTTGTCTCATTACCATAATTACGGTGATTATCATGATTTTAAGTGTAAAGTCCAAAAGAAAATTCTCTTCGTGTAGAAATAAAACAATGTCATATATGTTCGAGTATAACTGTCCGCACAAGAACTTTCGTAACGAATAATGTTATGTTAAAAACTTATTTTAAACTTAAATCTGTACGTAACAATAAATTAATGTTAACGCACAAAGAGAAAGAGAGAGAGAGAGAGAGAGAGAGAAAATCATAACGTAACACTTAACATTACAATACGATTTTCTTTGTGCATTAAGTTTAATATTATATACAAAATGAAAAAAATTATATATAGTTAATTTTTAATATTTTTTTCGTTTTTAAACTCAAGTTGAATATTCCACCATTCACTCTTATATACATTTTAAATGTAAAAGGATTTTTAATTCTGTACAAACAATTCAGAGAGATTTTTGTATCCTGTACTGTACTTAATGTAATATCACTCATTACGCATCTTTTCGTGCAGAGAGTCTTTGACATTCTTCGATACTTTCCTGTAGCGAACTAAAAAAAACAAACATCCTGTCTTCAATTTTTTTCAGTAAGATAATGATTAATATATCGTTATATATGACAAAAATACGATCATTCAATCATTTACTCATAAAATTTTCCTTTATAATTCGAATACTCTTGGATTTAACACATGACGCATGCGATATGGCTTTACAAATTTCGTATAAAAATAGCTACTGGTATAAATGTATCCGATTGTCTTTTCACCTTTAAATTGCAAAATAACAGCGATTGTTTTATCTTCAAGGTATTGAAATTGAGGTTTCGTTTGTAAAAATCTAGTAAGGAAGTGCCAGATCGTTCAAGCGTGAAACTTCGAAAGCATGGAATTTCGAAAGTAAAATATATAATTTGATTAATTGGAGACTAAACTTAAAGAAAATCAATGGAAATGTTCGTCGGTGAACGAGACTGTGAGATTGCGATTCGTACGGTTTACTCACTCGCTCACGTCCCTCTGCGTTTGATGGGAATCGCTGCTCGAAATTAGGCTCTCGATCGCACTATCTTGCTGCGATATCGTCTCGGAGCTCCTGGTCGTACAAAGTTTGTTGGACTTAGCTTCTACGCGATTGCATTTAAGATTCGGGTCTATCAAATTTGGATTCGACGCGGAATGCATAGAAACGTTAGGCTGAGCGGGCACCGGTCGTTGACATGAGTGCAGCATTAGCTCTGGTCCACCGCCATACGTAGTCAGGAAGAATTGCCACAATTCCTCGGGAATCTGGCCATAATCCGAGCCTGCGAGAAAGGAAAATATATGTGGAAAGATAAAATAAGGTAAATAAGGTTGTTTTCATAATCATAATTTACTAACAAATTATCGAAAGATAAATATCAAGAAACAATTACGATTTGATAACAAATTATCGAGAGTAAAAGAAACTTATTCGCTCATCGAGCTGCCAGAAAACTCACCAACTTTAAGACTATTTTGTCCATTTTTATTTACAACGATGGAATTATTATCAATTGGTCCTGGTGGCTGTGTCTCTTTGCCTCGGACGAAGCTCTGCCATTGTCTCAACCATGCCATAGCCAACGCATAAATAGCTGCAGGATTGTCGGTGTTCAATCGTTGGAATAGTTCCATTTCGTACTGTCTGCGTTTTTGTAAGGATTCGTACTTTTCTTCGCAGGTCGGACATTCGTACAGGTGTGTACAGGCTGGACCTCCTCCAAAGCTGAGAAAAAAAATGGAAATTAGAAATATAAATAAAGAATTTCCTACTACACAAGTTTATTTTATTTTAATGATGAATAAAGGTGAAAAAAGATAAATGTAACATATTATGGAATAAATAGTAAATATAATATTCCCGCAAAAACTACAAACAGAGGTTTTTATTTTTTTTAATGGGTCTCAAAATATTAAACAAAGTCTCAATCTAATTGTTCTTTTACCTACTATATGTCCAGAGAAAAATAACCATAATGAACGGTTTGAAGATGAGAAGTTCTTTTTATTTTCTGAAAATTTAATTTTATAGACTTGTTTGATTTAAGGACTGAATATCGAAATAATTTCACTAGCAATTGTATATTGATATTGTATATATCTTTATTTATGTAATATCGATATTTTTAAAACCAATATTCTAATTCCCAGAATTTTATCAGTATTCCTACTATTATATGTAGAACATTATTTTATGTTTTATATAAGAACTTTCGCACAAATATTTTTTGTTATTTCGAATGATGATTTTATTTAGAAACGTGCATTGTGCACAGCACAGGGGAGAGAGGGGCTATTCGTTGCGGTTTTTTTTCTTTTGCGTCTCCTGAGTCCTGTATTCG
>QKQZ01015993.1:0-11906 GCA_003595255.1 Solenopsis fugax | reverse complement strand
AGAAAGTGATGGCGCTGCAAACACTGGTACCGAGGAAAGCATAAGAGTTTGCTACCCCTG
Organism: Solenopsis fugax; assembly: GCA_003595255.1. Lineage (NCBI taxonomy): Eukaryota > Metazoa > Arthropoda > Insecta > Hymenoptera > Formicidae > Solenopsis > Solenopsis fugax. The sequence continues at coordinate 11,846 of QKQZ01015993.1, read as the reverse complement.
CTTTCTTCTTCTTCTTACATCATGGTTAAAATGGTGATGACAATGAGTACAAATGATTTGACAAGTGAACTGAAGCGAGAATTGTGAGACGCCGTCAGAAAATTAGCATCAGTGTTTTCTCTATGAGTGTTAAAGTAATTTGAAAGTAATCGCGAGAGTGACGCGCTTCGATAACAATAACGTACAGGATGCAAGTGGCGCATTTTTATTGTTATCTTGTTTGGAGTGTTTGGTGTTTTTTACAAGGTGATAAGCTCGATTACGTCGTTATGTAGAACTTTTCTATCATACTGCGCTATCATTCGATATTTCCTCTATTGACTCTGTTATTTGTACTTCCGCGTTAGCCTCTTCAATCTGTTTACAGATATCAATTGTAACAAACGAGTAGCGGCACTGTTTTTAAGGTTACTTTAATCAACTCCGATTAACTTTAATTGATGATTAACTTAATTGTTAACCAGGTAGTAAGTTGACATTATTTTTCGTTTTGGTGTTAAAATAGTATTTTTTTAATCGACGCCAAAATGATGACAGATACCATCAGCTTGCTAGCTAGGCGATTTAGTTAATCGCTGGATTGAGAAGTAATCCACTCATTACTTGTAACAAAGTTATAGTTAAATTCTAATTGATACTCGCAACGCTTAGGAATTATTTTATCCTTGTTGTTTATTAAATATCAAACAAGAATAAATCATGAGCTTGTGATTACTGAATGTTTAGTGAAATGCATCCTTAAAGTTACTTTTTTTGTAGTAATTGTTACTTTATTTTGTGTTCCTTTCTATCTATAATTGTAACTTATCCCCATATTCATAGTCTTTGAGAAATAAGGATTCCTGTTACTGCTTTTGTCTTGCATATGATAAAATATAGTACGTGAGACAAAGATAGGAACAAGGAATTCTTATTTCTCAAAGAAAAACTATGAATGTGGAAGTTACATTTTTTGGTAACTATAGTAACTAATTTTGCAATTATTTTTATAGTTGCTTTATATATTTTAAATTTATTAACATATAGTCATGATCTGCATTCAGCAAATTGAAGTGCAATTTAATTATCTTTGAGAATAGTTATCATATAAATATTAAACTGACCTTTCTCTTTAAAACAAGCTCCGGATTATTAGTTTACAATTTTGAATTTGGTGAACTTTTTAGCTGTAAAATATTGATTCTATAAATATATATTAATCTTTTTGATAATATTTGTTCCATATATATATATATATATATATAATATATATACACATACACATACACATTAATTTATTATAAATTTTTAATAATAACTACAAAATAAATACATAATATATACAAAAAGAAAGGCTTGTTTTCTGTTAAGCAAGGAATATAAAAAATAATTGATAATAACGAACAAATCAAATTATTAAAAAAAATAACATCAAATTTAATCTCATTTAAATAAGTACAAACATGTTTCAATTCTACTGAATCTTCTTCAGCGTTAGGATAAAAAGAAAAAAAAAGAAAAAACCAATTTAACATTCCAAAGCTGCGATTAGATATCAAACTATTGACTATAAAATTATAAAAATCATTATCATTTGTAAATATGACAAGTGTAAAAGAAAGGCAAATACGAGTCAAGCGCGGTTAGTGGTGCGCAAAAAAATAATTTTATTCAATAGAGGATTATGACAATCCCATAAATTTAATGTCGATCTCGAACGTTTCGGCTCTGATTTCGAGCCATCTTCAGTGCAAAAAAATATAAGTTAACCAAAAATTAATTTACTATTAATTTTATTATTANGCTCATATATTGTTGTCACTTCTCTGCGAGGGAGTCCTCAACCTCACTGCAGGCGGATATTGATGTAAAATTTGATGTATTTAATTTTTGGTTAACTTATATTTTTTTGCGCTGAAGATGGCTCGAAATCAGAGCCGAAACGTTCGAGATCGACATTAAATTTATGGGATTGTCATAATCCTCTATTGAATAAAATTATTTTTTTGCGCACCACTAACCGCGCTTGACTCGTATTTGCCTTTCTTTTACACTTGTCATATTTACAATTTCACGGGTCTAACTTTTTTGTATAATCATTATCATTTATTTGGTTTATACAATAAAAGTCTTTATGTAAGATCAGCTTATAAACATCTTTTTATCATTACTAGAGATTGGATTTAATGTAGGTAGAATATGCACATACCGATTACATTAATCTGTGAAAATAGACATTTTTTCTGTGAATATAATGAGACTAATGGTCTCATTTATCCACAGGAAAAGATGTCTACTTTTGCAGGTTAATGTAATCGGTATATGCATATTCTATTTACATTAATATCGAATCTCTAGTAATAATTAAAAAAATTAAATCTTTATAGGCCGATCTTACATAAAGACTTATCGTGTAAATCAAATAAACGATAATGATTGACATTTTGATAATTATGATATTTGACACATCAATATTGAGATAATTATTAAACTATTGTAAGATATTCTTTGGAAATCTGTAAGATATTCTTAATATTAGGCTGCTTCGATATCTGTGGACGATGGAAAAATGAAGGAGCTGGCTGGATTTGAACTCGGGATCCCTTGTTCCAACGATTAGTTTTCTCATTACTAGACCAAGACTCCATTGGTATTGTGATGTTTTCATTTCACATATCAACACTTCTACTTAGGTCCTTATTTCTCGTATATTTGATGCTTCTACTTATGTCCTTGTGTCTCAGAGAATTCCACATATATTTCTAAAAGAATCTTACTGCTTCGGCCATTCTGACAATTCCATTCGTTCTCGAATAGTGTTGTCTTCTTTTTCTCCTTCTATTTCTTATTTTCTTATATTTATTTTTCTTCTTTCTTTCTTCTTAAATTTCATCTTTTTTCCTTCTTCATTTACTTCATCTATTTATGAATGCCAGTTTTTTTGATCTGGTCACTCTGTATTCATCTATTTACGAATGCCAGTAGTCCATTGCTCTGGTCACTCCGTATTTTTTCTTCATTTTCCTACTTCTTAATTTTTATTTACGAATGTCGATGGCCTCTTTGTCCCTCGATCACTCCGTGTTTTTCTATTTTTCTTACGTCTCTTAGGCACCATCCTCTCCTACTGAAGGCGAATCCACTAATCCCACTTCTGATGAAAATCTGTAAGATATTCTCTGGAAATCTGTAAGATACTCCTAATATTAGGCTGCTTCGATATCTGTGGACGACCGAAAAATAAAGGAGCTGGCTGGATTTGAACTCGGAATCCCTTGTTCCGACGATTAGTTCTCTCACCACTAAACCAAGACTCCACTGGTATTGTGATGTTTTCATTTCGCACATCAACACTTCTACTTAGGTCCTTATTTCTTGTATATTTGATGTTTCTACTTATTCCTTATGTCTCAAAGAATTCCACATATATTTCTAAGAATCTTACACTACTATGTGCAAATATTATTTATCTGATTTTATATTAAATTTATTATAGATAAACAGAATTAGTTTCTTCATAAAACTCTCATTGCGTATTTTTACAATAATTTTATTATTATAAAGGCATTCTGTTCAGAACACATTGCCATCCCTGAGCGCGCGAAATTCTAGCCCTGTCATTCATAATCTTTAAACTCTTCCCATTTGAAAATTATTATAGTCTCGACATTTTGGTATTAGAATTTTCGTCTTAAAATCTTCTAAAGAATCTGTCATTAAAATTATTCTTGTGAGTATTGTTACACCCTGTATATTAGACTGTCAAGAAAAAGAAAGTTTTTTTTCTATCGGCCGCATGACTCAAAAAATTCCATTTCATGCCAAAAGAACACTCCTAAATTTTTATTAAAAAATATTAAGATTTAGAGGTTGCTAGTGAACAATTTTTTAATTAAATTTTTGATTTTTCTTAATATGTGTTTGAAAATGTCTTCCGGAGCTTAATCCGGGACTTATGTTTTTTTGGTCGCTGAACACGATGCAATTATTTATTTAACTCTACGACATACGCCTTAAAAAATACAGCTCAAAGAATGTGAAAAAATGATGAAATTTTGAGTTCAAGGTCGATTTTGGCAGGGTTCCAGGCGTTCAAATAGGTCGTTACCACGCTCTTAAATTGTAGGTCTGTTCATCTAGAACAAGATTCAGTTGGAATTTTCCCCAGGATCCCCTACTGAACCTTCAAAAGTTGCATTTAACTGGACTACAGTACGTTTTTAAGGGGTTACGTACATCATTCATGAATTTTTTTCTCCAAACGTATTAAAGATATTGAATCGGGATTTGCACTATTATTTTATATACAGTTTCGTTAATAAAATTAATTTTTTTTATTAAAAAATATTAAAAAATTATCGCCGTTGGCATCAGGTATATTAGCTGCTGTAGCTGTTTGCGGTAGCCATTGTAGAATCTATACAGTTCATCCAAAATACAAAAATGTAGTATATTCTGAAAATATACAGTTAAATCTAGTCTTTGTCGTAGCCGATTTTCAAAATTCGCATTTATTACAAAATGGTGCTTACCTGAATTTAAGAGTCTGAATTATCATCTAAAATTAAATCAGTTTTTTGGCTGTTAAAAAAAAACTAAGATCTAAAAAAAAATCCCCTACGACAAAGACTATGTATTTTCATGCTGAATAAATAGAAAAAAATTCGAATCCGATCTATCCATTCGTTCTCGAAATATTTTGGGTACCGTTTTAAAAACACGGTTTCGAGAAAAACGCGTTTAAAGTTTTCAGTTTATGTTTAACCCGGCATACGACTGTCTCTTTAAAAAGCTATAACTTTTTTATTTTTGCACATTTCGAGTTAAAACTTTAGGAAAATATTCTTAACTATATTATAAGAAAATGCAAAAATTGAAAAATTAAATTTTTCCCCAGGATCTTCTACTGAGCTTTCAAAGTGAAAAATCAAATTTTTGCATTTTCTTACAGTATGATATCTTAAGAATATTTTCCTAAAGTTTTAACTCGAAATGTGCAAAAATAAAAAAGGTATAGAAACATGTTTGTATTTATTAAGTGAGATTAAATTTGATATTTTTTTTCCATAAATTAATTCAATTAATATATTTTGATTTTAGGTTTTTAAAATAATTGTAATTTATCAAATTCAAAATAATACAGCATATAACTGAATGTTTAATATATTGTAATAAGTAAAATAATTTAGTAATGTTGAAAATATAAGTCTTTTATTTAAAATGGTAAAAAATTACAAAATGCATAAACATTTCAAAAAATTAACATGGAAGTAATTGAAAGGTAACATAACTAGTTACTTTTTAATAATTATATCTGTAATGTGTTACTTTTCACAGTTGGTAACTTGCCCCAGTAAATGACATGATGTCAAATAATGTTATAATGACTTAATGACGTCTCTAAAATAAGACATACTTGAAACCATTTTGTTTGCTGGGGTAACAGTAATTAGGTACTTTTTTTAAAGAGAAAAAATTGTAATTGTGGATGGGAATTTACAAATGGTTTAATAATCCTGTAATAAGAATTTTCGGTACTGGTTGATTAATTATTGGTCTTATATTGGCATGATGTTGGGATGATAAGTCTGGCGTAATACTTATTAATATTGTGCTTGTATTAGAATTCAGTACTGTTTTAGTATTGTAATATCAGACCAGTATCAATTAACGGTATTGAGTCAGCGGTGCTTACTATTACTTAAGACTCTTACTGTATATCGTCATTATTTATATCAGATAATAACACTAAAAACATGAAATCATACGTAATTTTTTCTTATTGTCAAATAAATGTTAAAATAAAACAATTTTTGTGTACATTACACGTTTGACTTACATTAGTAAATAAGTTTGTAAAGTGTGCTATTTCGTTTTTTGATAATTAAATTAGAAATTTCGATTGCGTTCGATTAAGTTAGAAAATTCGATTGCTTTAGTGATAAAGCCCATTCTTACTAAAAATAAATATATAGGGGAGACCGGCGCAATTCGGAAGGCGGGGTTATTCGAAAAAATGGAAATATCTTTGTATGGGTACATGTTAAAAATTTACTTTAAATACTGTAAACGCGTCCTAATGTAACGACGCTGCTAATAAAGTTTCGTTGGCGACGGCGTTATATTGAAGTCGTGGCAGTAAAAAATGTGTTTTGCGACGGTCGAAGTAATTTCTGACAGTCAGCATTTCTTCAAAATTTAAGTAAGATAAATAAGAATCTTTTTGAAAACTTTGAATGTATCGTGTCCAGTTAAATGTATTTGAAACATTTCGTGTTTACTTTTTGCTGTGTGATATCTATTTTTTTCGATCATACGCAAAAATGCCCACAGTTGATGTTGGGGCTATTCGCAATACCGAACACCGGGGTTATTTGCAATACTGATTGCAGCGCCAATGGGTAACCATGGGTAACCCTAACCTATCATTACGCACGTCTACGTTACGCACGTTAAGCATTGAGATAAACTGAAGGAAACAGCAGTTCTTCATTGATTTAGTTCAAACCTGATAATATTGTGTATTTTAATACATAGAACATGAATATGAATGAAAAATCGCTCTTAAGCAGGTAAAAATTATAAAGCATTAAAGAATGACGCTTATAGGGTTAGGAAATCTGTCACACTCTCTATTGTACGTTTGTATTTTTTTTTTTGTATGTAACATTTCTTTATAATACTATATATTTTTATTTTAATAAAACAAAGTCTTAACAACAGCTTTTTTTACATTTTTTCATCTTAAGACTCCTGTCTACTCGCTGCGGCCATATTGAAGTCGTGACATCAGAAGCGAGAAATTACTTGAAATGACATGTAATTTTGTTGTACGTCCCATTTGTAAATAAAGCCAATTTGGATAAAACAGACTAGTCAGATGGCTTTAAAACATTTGTAAAAGTGGATCAAAACTATTCCGCCTAACAGTCAGTAAATAGTCGTGAAAGGCCCGTAAAGTCAAGTCTATTTAGGCAGGAAAACATGCGGTTTGACAGCTGTTGAAAAGAGGGAGAAATATGCTCTTACGTACAAAATTTGAAGATATCTTTAGTCTTGATCTATTTTTACGAACTTCAAATACGAGACAAGTCACATTTTCACAATTAAGCACTTAATAACGAAATGGCATTTTGTCGTCAACACGTCGCTTTTCATTGTCTATTAAGTTCTAATTTTGTCCGCGACGGAATGTCACTACCATCAACGCGGAGTTCTCGGCTGAGGCGCCAGGAGCCTTAAAACACAAATTTCAGAATATTCCCGGACTGGTTTCGAATTACCCTGGGCTTGGGGCTATTCGAAATACTTGGCACTGGTCGACATTTTTATATGTAGTTCAAAGCAAGTACATTTCCGTGTTTTATCTATAACGGCATTGTGAAGGAGGTCAACCTTTTAAACCGTCAAACTTTTTTTTTTAATAAATACAGGACTCAGGAGACGCAAAAGAAAAAAAAATCTTCCGAATTGCCCCGGTCTCCCCTAACTATGTGTATCAGGTTGGTCAGAAAGTTTTTCGATTGCTTTAGTGATAAAGCCCATTTTTACTAAAAATAAATATATAACTACAATATGTGTATCAGGTTGGTCAGAAAGTTTTTTCGTATTTTGAGTCGCCGTAGTTGGTAAGTCGCTATTATCAACGCGGAGTTCTCAGCTGAGGAGATATATACCGTCGCGGATAAAATTAGAACTAATGGGCGGCGTAAAACATGATATGTTGAAGTTAAAATTTTGTCTTGTATGTCATTTCGTTATTAGTGTGTTTCATTGTAAAAATAAGCCGCAAGTAATCTTTAAATTTTATATGTAAGAATATTTTATTATACATATATGTTATATGTATGTATAAAGCATATTTTTTACTCTTCAATAGCTGTCCATGTGTTTTCTTGCCTGAATAGGCTTCACTTCTCGTGCCTTTTACAACTATTTACCTTCAGGAGAGAAAAAGATAATTAAGGCCAATTTTCACATGTTTTATAATGAACTTATTCTATTTTATTCAAATTTTCTTTATTTACAAATGCCACAGATAAAAATTTTATTTTTCGCTTAGACGTCACAACTTCAATATATTAATTCGCGCGATGAGTCTAAATTGGGAACGTTTCGAATATCCATCAGACCTCATGTCATCCGACTATCATCTTTTCAGACCTCTGTAAAATTTTCTTAACGGGAAAAAATTCGATTCAGCGGACATCGTCTATGGAGAGTTTCTTTAATTCCAGGACTAGTGCCTTCTTCAAGGACGGAATTTTTAAGCTTGTAGATCGATGAAAGGAGGTTATTAGATGAGGCGGAGATAAATACATTGATAATTAAAATAAAAGCGCTTTTTGTGAAAAGATATTTTTCCCTTTTTGCATAAAATAGGAAAATACTTTCTGACTAATCTGATAAATTATATTTATTAGTAAAAAATAATTTATTAATGTGTATATGAGTGTGTAAAAGAGAGGAATTTTCGGATATATTTTAAACTTGTTGAATGATACATAATGTAAGAAAAAGATTAGTATAATTTCTCTTTTCTCTAAAATTATAATTCAATGTAGTTGTGATAAATGATAAATCCAATATCTCTTAATTAAGAAATTAAATGATTGAATAAATAAGAACGCATTTGAATATTTGTTAATGAAATAAAATATAGCTGTATTTTAATTAATATTTTGCGTTAACTTAATATTTGTTATTTTTAAATGTCAAAAGTTATTTATCAAAGTTGACGTGTAAAGAAAACTTTAGTTAAGCTTAAACTTTTAAACTTTGGCACTTAAACTTTAGCATATAAATGTTTAAAGAACTCATGTTTTAAATTAATTTGATTAATTGATTTTTTTCTTCATCTCGATTATTTTAATTAAATGTTTTTTATTACCGGGCAAATTAAATCTTTTTTGTTTTGCGTCATATAAAGAATGATTTAACATAGAAACTTGCAGCAACATTGCAACGTTGTAACATTATATATTGCAATGCCATGCTGCAGAGAATATTGCAGCAATGTTTCAAAAATATTGTAAAAGAGTAATGTCCAATGCTTGTCACTCATAAACAATATGTTCCACTTACCAGATAGTCGTGGCGAAGTTCTATTTCGTGTAATTAATAAATCACTCAAAATTAAAAGGAGCAGCATTTTGAGAGATTTTTTAATCACGTTTTAATAAAATGATTTCTTTAAGGGGCAAATTCCCAAAAAATTGTATGTGAAGACGAAAGTAAATAAGATATATTTTGATAGCAAAATTTTTGTTCCTTCTATGTAAGGGCCACGGCAGACAGAAAAGTATAAAATAAGAAAATCGACATATTGGATTTGCTAAGTTATGGCTTTACATTCTTGGCTGTCATTGGCTTACTGCCTAAGTTTTACTGCGTAAATTTTTTTGTGTGCTATGGCCTTAAAAATTAATTCAGAGATATATTCTCTGAATTTTATTGGAAATTATATGTATCAAGATGTATTAATATAATCTAAAATATTAGAAACATCAACAAAACATATTATATTGTAAATTATATCCTGTGTGGCTTAGTATCCAATATGGTCTACTTGCTGTTTCTATTAAAGTGATAAATTTTTTAGCCAAAAAAGTGATTTATTCCTGGCTGATTTTTTGTACACTATTTTCACTACGAAACATGCGAAAATCCATATCGTTTTGGCGGGTCTAAGGGATCGCTATGCTGTTAACATGTCGAATTTTTAACTAAAAACTTATGATTTGTTACCGGCTGAAAAATGAAATACGGTAACAAATCACTTTTACAATCAATAAAAAAATCAACATTAAACAATAACTAAAAAAAAAATATTAAGCGATAACATATTAGGAAAAAAGTAAAAATTTTTTACAATTTCAATCACGCATCATTAATTGTTAAATCGCAAGTCTGCCATACTTGCGTTTCATTCACCTTTATCATTTAAATGACGAATTAATGACGATTTCAAACGAACAAATGCAGATCAAAAAAAGTGTTATTATCTCCCAGATTATTTCGTCATAACATCCTGCTTATAACCAAAGAAAGAAAACTCTTTGTAAGACATAAATAATATGCCTAGATCTAGATCAATAATGAGTACATCGATTGTAATGTTTTTTCAATACTTTTATTACTTTAGATCATAAAGTTTAATCCGCCTACTAAATTGCGATTCATAAGGCATGATTTTAAGGGGGAAAAAGTTTAGATAAGTCAATTGTTTACTTACTGAATTGTGGACGAAAATATTTCTTTGTCTATTCTTATATGTCAATAAACATGTCAATATGTTAATAAATTTATAAATTTATATATTGAATTACTTCATTATTCATTTTTCTAACACTTTGTGAAAAAGAGGAAAACATATAATTAGACAAAATATGTTGAGTGCACACGTACGCAATATGATCTAATACTTTTTATAAAAATCTGTTTAAAGAAATTACACTCACGTAAATATTTGAAATTGTCGCATTTTAAAGTAACGTTTAGAAATTGCCACATTTTAAATAATATTTAAAATTGACACAAATTAATGTTTAGAAATGATTTCTACTTTGAATCTAGCCATTAATTTTTAATTCTAGATTCAGCAAAAAATTAGAAAAAAATCACAAAGCATGGGTAGCCATATAGAGTATAGTTACTTTAATAATGCGACAATATTTCTAAATACTGATATTTTATCATTGCTGCAATATTTCGCAACATTTTTGTAATATTGCAATTTTGCGATGAAATATTTCTGCAAATATTGTTGCAATCTTTCTGTAGTTTATGGGATAATTGTTAATACAGTTATAATTAATTTCAAAATAATTATACTAGCAATTCGAAATACATTCGACACCTAATAATTTGAAGTATGAAGCCAAGAATGTGCTAAGTGATCAGTATTCGATCATGTATTGTTTGGCACTAACAAAACTGCCAGTACTACATATACCAGTATCATTCTTCAGTGTTTGATTGCCGACATCAAACATATTATATCAACACAGCAGATCAACATCGAGTTGTATTTCTGATTAATTGGCAAACTATTATATATCTAGTAGAGTAGTTACTTCTACAAAGTAACTTTTCCAATCCTAGTTAATTATAAATTAAAGTTAACCGGAATTGGTCGAAGAGTTTCTAATTAATGGTTTTTTTAGTTACTGCCAGGGACTACATTAAACTGTCACACGACGGACCAGTTGTGTTGGGCGGGACAATCACTTTTAGAGCGGATTTGTACAGCGAGGACGGCGAGCGACCGAAAGGGACTTTCAGATATAAATGGAGCGATAATTCATTAATGAGACATGAATATCAGGTTACAATTACAATAATGTGTCATTCATTACATAATGTAATCAAATTGTTACTTGAAAGTGGTTGTGTTCAGCAAAAAAAAAAACAGCTCGGTAAATGCCTTACTAACAAGGGAACATTCCGAAGTGTTACACCTCGATTTTGATGAAACCTTTATATACATTTAGGTAACATAATTAGATGATTTTAGAAACTATCAGTTGCGGCCAATATACGGTTTCAAGGGGTGAAATCATCCCTTATGTGTATAGAGGTTTTCAGCTTTTTCCGTTATATCTCGAAAACTTGAGATATCGAAAAATATTTTATACAAAAGATTTACAATAAAATTATCTTTATTCATTCACTTTAACAACATTTTTAAAAAATAATTATTTTTTAAAATTAAAAAAAATAATTGTTTAAACAATTATTCTAAAAAAATATCATTGACGTGAATAAATACAGGTAATTTTATTGTAAAACTTTTGTATAAAACATTTATATTTTGAATGGTTTTCGAAATATAGCGGAAAAACCTAAAAATTGCTTTACACATGAGG